>JAYMFT010103004.1:0-13712 GCA_038088735.1 Panulirus argus
ATTCTACACTCACTCTCTCCTGATATTTCTTCACACAAGTCTCCTTTAGAAGCTCACTCACTCTTACCACTCTCTTCACCTCAACATTCTCTCTTCTTTTTTGAAAACCTCCACAAATATTCACCTGCAAGGTAAATGGTATACCTGTGAAAAAGATGAAGTCTTGGCTGCTTGAACGTTAATGGGTTGGAAGTAAGAGGAGTCTTGGCTACTTGAACGTTAATGGGTTGGGAGTAAGAGGACTCCACCTTCACTGAAGCTGGATTATCATATATTCAAAAAGGGAGTGCAGTCTCATTAAGGAGCTTCTTGTTCTAAAGGAGTCCATCATTTTGCTGCTTCAGGAAGTAGCACAGCATTGAAGCTTTAGGAACCCCTTTAGGGAAAGGGATCTTAGGGTTATATGATGAACTTTCTATTTATATCTCTGATGCCTGTTCCCTCCCCTATATGATGATGATGATGATAACAGTAATAGATTGATCTGTTGGGTGTTTCATGAGCTGTGTTGTTGGGCAGAAGAGAGAGTATCCAGAAAATGATGTAAATAGCAAGGTCACAGTATGGAAAGGGGTTGAAAAGAGCCTGATGCCAGTCTTGGTTGTATGCTTTGGTGACATGAAGGGTAAGAAGAAAAGTTTAGCCAAAGTAGTGAGTGAGGAGGAAAAGACCTGCAGTGGGGAGTAGTGGGATTTCTAATTGAAGGGGATGGAGTGAAAAAGATGGAAAATGATGGTTTTAAGCACAAAGAAACTGGGCAAATTTTGGTGCAAATCTTTCATACCTGGAGAAGAAACACCACTGAGGTAGTAGTTTTGTTATTATTAATTATACGAGAGTTCATGAAACACATTTGACAATGAACTTAAGATTTGATCTTTAGGGAGACATGATAGTAATGGGGGTGTAGTTTGGAATAATTATTTGAATCAGAGTTAAGCTTTCATCCGACAAGATAGGAATTAATTTCAATACTTGTGTTATAAAAGTAAGGATAGTGTAGTGGATTTGGAAAAGGCAGTCAGAAATTAAGGCATATGCCTAGCTTTTGGGCATTTTGAGTGTGTAGGTGATAGGTAATTTCATGTTCTCAGCAGTAGCATGTAGAAATAACATTGGATGAAGGCTATTACTTAGAGGCCTTGTAGCATGGAGTGATGAGCAGCCATAAGAAACATTGAGGTTTTTATCATGAAAGAATATATTGATTTAAAAGAAAAGAAGCATATCCCAAAATTATTTTCTTCATCAGCTCATTTTTAGAGTGTGACATAAATTCCTTGGGATAATCCCTTTTATTCCTAAAGAAATAAAGGGAAGAAAGATTGATAATACTATAGCTTAAAAATCTACCTTTTCTTCAGTTTAAGAATTTTGAATCACAAAGTGTAATATTTTGAATTAATGATTTTTTCTGCTTGTACATAGTATGAAAACAATGTTCAGCTAGCTGTTATGATTTTTTCAGCTAAAGTGGCTAAATTGTATGATATTCATATAGAGAAGTCATATTATATATTGTAGTTTGTTTTCTGTTACTTCCCAGGTCCTTCTTGGCAGTTATCCTATCTCTCAGGTTCGTGACCCAATAGGTGTTGTACATTATATTGCGTCAAGACTAGATATTCCGAGTTTGCTCAAGTTGGATTGCAAGTTGACTGGTGAGGAGTTGGAAGGCTTTAAGTGGACAGCCTTTTACATTTGTGAAGGTAATTTTAACTCCATCATCTTGTTAGTACACCAGTTCATGCACTTTTTTTGTTGTTTTTATTATTCTGTAAGGTATAATGTCTTTTGTGTGTGAGTTACCAGTTCTGATTAAAGACAAAGTGGGAAGGAAATATAAACCAGAAAACAGGAGCAGGAAAAGAAATATCAGTCTTCATTAGATTGTCTCTGGATAGAAACTATTAGTCATCCTAGACTGTTTTGGCATATCGATAATCAGTACACTGTTTGTCCCAGTGCATAACAAAAATGATGCAGGATGTTTTGTGGGTTAATTTACCTAACTATTGTGAATGCCACATATTACTTCCCTTTAATTTTACAAATATTTTGAACACTCCTAACTCATCTTTGTGACTTAACATTTGACTTACAGCTTTTGCAAATAAGTAGTATTCCACTCAAATATAATGTATTTTGTGGTCATAAATGCCTAAAGTATCCATATATGTATTATCAGTGTTTCTAATTTGTAGATTTGATTATTTTTTATCTCATTGTGCTTTGTATGAGAATAATGTTTCAGATTTTGTATCTCGTTTCATTAGAACTTGTGATATTGATGGACTTTACTTGCAATGCGTTTACACCTTGAATGAAAATCACCTTCGGCAAGATTGTATCATTGTCAGTGGATGAAAAACAGTACAGTTTTGTCTCCTAAAGCAGAATCAAAGAAAAGATTACTGCAAAGCAGGTAGTTAAGAAAGCAGAAAAGGACAAACTACGTAATCATATAAAATAGCTCGAGTTCAGGGAAGATTGCATCAGCTTTTTGTGTTATTTTTGTGCAAAACGTTTTAAGGGGTGTGCAGGATTACATTCTGCCTTAGTTAGTTTTCAAGAGAGATCCAAGATTGCATATTCAGAACCATGATAAAGCATCTAAGGAGTTTGTGGCCATTTTGAAGAAATTCTGTCATGCAAATGAATGTGTTCCACAAGAGTTCAGACTCCTTATCTAAGGAGTGCAGAACTTTCATCTGAAGGAGATTAAAATCTTCGATTTAAAGACACATTTGCTGGTCACTTTTTGTTGTAATATAATTTGTGAGAAGTACTACTTCAGAGACCTCCAGAGTGTTGTCAGAATGATGTTGATTCTGTCCCGTGAACAACCATCTAGTGAAAGAGGATTTTCAGTGAGCAGCATAACTGAGGATGCCCTACTTCAGAGCAGGATGGTGTATGATCGTCTTTTGAGATGAAGAATATGGTTTGAAATGTATGCACTTGAGTAAAAAAGATCCATGCTTTATGCTAAGTGCTAGGATGAAGTAATAGCTACAACTAGATGATAAAAAGAATGAAAAAGTTGCTAGTGAAAAGGGGGAAAGAAAGCAAAGACTGAAAGAACTCTACAGTGTAATATCAAAGAGGAATTCTCACTCACCTGCAAAGGGGCTTTTCATAAGATGTAGATGATACATATGCATAGGCCGAGTAGAAAATGAAAATGGATCTTCTAGTAAGTCAGACAAGGAACAGCGATTCACAGAAAGGGAAGGAAAATAAGAAAGCAAATGAGTCATATTTGAAGCATTTGAAAGAGATGTACCAGCAAAGTGCACCACAGTAGAAGCTTGCCTGTCGTGAAATGAAATAGATATAGGCAGAACTGTGTTACTCAGATGATCATTAGGATGTAGTTCAGATATTTAAGAGGAACATGCTTTCATAGGAATATTTAACAAACAACTGCAGCATATGATCAATGTGTGGTTGTTGGCAGCCATTTTGATGTCTGTCTCTTTTCCTTACACTGCTAAGCTTTGAAAATCTATACCTTCTTGTGTCTTACCCAACAACTACAATTTGACCATTTTTAAAATGGAGTTGGTTTTACATAAAAACTCCTTGATAACTATTCATTCCCTTACTTCTCTATCTCTAGCCCCATTTTTTATGTTTCATTTAAGCTCTGCTTTGAACAAGGAATTTTGTTCATCATGAGCATTCGACACAGAAAAAGAAACTTCTGTTTATTAATTGGCAAACTCTTATTTGAATGTAATCTTACATATCATTTTATTTTATATTCCTTCCCTGATATTTTCTTAATCTATAAATTTTAACTCAACAGCATGGGCCATAAAGCGTGGGTATCGTACTCGTGCTCGAGGTATGCCTGACGTCTCAAGAGCAGCAAACGAGCTTCTCCGATTGTGTCTCAATGGTCATAAGTCACTTATACTCTTCTTCAGGCCCCCAGAATACTGCAAGAATAAAAGTACGAAATGTATCAGATGAATTTGTTTTGTTTAAAGCAGAATGATTGAAGAATATTATTTCCAAATATAGTGGTCACTGTGCTTTTCTAAGTAGTAATCTATTGTACCAAATGCTGTCTGCATGCTCTCCTAATCTGCCTTCCATAGCAGTCATATTATCATCTGTCCTAACACTTTTTTATATTCTTAATGTATTTACAGTAAGAGCTTTCATCACACATTTCATCTTTTAGTTGTATTCATGTAATGCACATTTTTTCATTTGTTTGATATTCTTACAGTTTTATGATAACTCATATCTCCAGTAATATGTTTTATGATAACTCATATCTCCAGTAATACTCATCCTTTTTTATTTACTGTTATTTTATCGCTTTTTAATGAGTCTCACTTGTTCATTATGCATTTCAAATTTGCCAGACTGTATGTATATATACACTCTTCTATTATAAGTCTTATTTTGCTTACAGTTTACTCTACATTTACTAATTTCATTTAGTGTACACCAAGATTTAGGCCTTAGTGAGTATGCCATTGAGCTTATGATTTTTGGAATGCAAGTATCCCTTTTAAGGTAAAGAGTATGTTTAAAAACACTTTGTAAACATGAAACTGTTAACATGTCAACTTAAGTTCCAGTAGGCAAGAACTGAATTGCATTCAGCATTGTCCAAAATTGACCATGATTTTCACTTGGAGGCCCCCCCCCTTTTTTTTTCCATACTCTCTCCTTTATACACTTTTTGGTATTGATAGTTTATTATAGGAACATAACAAGACTTTGTGGAAAACATAAAAAGTTAGGCATACTAAAACACTTATGGCTGCATGGTGGTGGTATAGTGTTTATAGAGGCTTTGATGCTCAAGGGAATTTAGTGTTTTCTATAGGCTTGTACGGGTATGTGTGGAGGTTAGGAAAGGAAGGTTTCAGGCTCAGATTCAGACAATGAAATGAGTTCTCCTCAAACAAATGAAATAGTAGAAGATTAGGGTTTGTTTGTTTATTTATCAATAAATTTTTCTTTAGTACAATCTGATTCAGCTTGGATAGTTGCTAGTTATTAAATTTATTCTGATCTTTGTGCTAAAAGTTCTAAAAATGTCACTAAAGATTCTTTTTTTTTTTTTTCTTTTTGTTGTTGCTGAGCATTAGCATATAAATTATAACTAGTATTTTTATGTATGTATTGTGCATATATGTGCATGTAAGTATATATGTGTGTATGTGAGTGAATGAATCTTTCTTCGTGTTTCCTGGCACTACCTCGCTAACATGGGAAACAGCGAACAAGTAAAATAAATATAAATAATGAATAATTTTTATCTTTAACAGAAATGTTTGAGTTCAACCCTCGGATACAAGAAATTAGGCAAATTCAAGGAGTTCATGCCAAAAGTTCAGAATCGCTTTCTCAGGATAAAAAGAATGGTGAGGAAGACAAACAAGTTAGTGAGATAGAAAGTACAGAGAGTGAAAGTGAGGTAGAACATGAAAGTGCAGAAGAAAGTGAAACAGAGGATCAAGAGGAAGAACATAGGGCTGGTATACAAAACAGATTTGCCCTCCTTACTGAAGAGAATTAAAATCTTATAAGATGACATATGGTATTTCAGTTTCCAGCCAGTGAGGAGGGTGTTGACCTCAAAAGGGGAAAACTGTGAATTGGTTATTGGTTCTTTTTGTGATTGGCCCTTGTTATGAAATATCAAATGGCCTTTGCCATTTTTCAGTTGGTACCCACCATTAGATCAAGGCCTTATCTGTGGATACAGTTTGCTTCTCATTTTATGGAAATGTGTCTGACTGGCAGCTGAACCAAGCGCCAAGATTTAGTCGTAGTAAATTTTTCATTCCTAGACCATGTCATCTCACTCTTCATTTGCACTGCCCATCAGATCAGAAATGAGCACATACCACAAGAACATAGAAAACAGTACAACTCCAACTTCTCCCCTCAGGTTTCACACCTCATAAAACAAAGAAACATGCTCAGGGAAAATCAGTCACCACAAATAGAGATTATAAAACAAATCCAAACTCTAAACAGCACAATTACTAACCTAATTACTGAAAAGCGAACATTTAACTGACACTCCACCCTTAACACTATGAACCACAAAACCAAAAGCAACCAACTTCAATAAATGATAAAGAATTTCCACGCTTCCCACACTGTCCTAGCCTCCATTTATTAAGTGTTTCTAACCCAGAACTACAGCATCCCCTTTCCCAAAGAATACAACCATACTCATGAAACATTTTCCTAAAACACAAACCAACCATACTCATGAAGAGAACAGCTATGAAAAAATTGACAAAATACACTGTAACAAATGCTGACCCATCCTTCATCCCCAGTGACCCTCACAGTGCAGTTAAACCCTCAAAGGAACTCCTCAGCAACACTCCTTGACAGCACATCAAACTTCCACATAAAACACTTTGGCCACTTTACAACCCAGGCATTTACAGATGTCTTCAATGACTACTGGTTACGTAGCAAAATCCCAAACATCTGGAAACTTGTTAGCTCCTCCTAAAACCTTCCAAACCATCCAACATCCCAACTTCTTATTGTCTTCTCTCACTATTGCCTTCAGTATCCAGACACCTCGAGAAACTAATCCACAACAGAATTGGTCAAAATAACCCCCTCCTTTCACTTATACAGCACAGCTGTAGTCTGCAAACTGTTCACAAACCTCGCACAACACATCCTGGTTGACTTCAACCAAATGCAACCTCCACTCACTCAGTATTATTGGCAGTAGGTATCAGCAATGTATTTGAAACTTTCCCCAACACATCCCCACACAGAAGATACTTGATACCATCCTCCACACATAACAAAAATGGTTAGCTTCTTAACTGACTGCTAACCCAGTCACTCACAAAGGCTTTACCTCCAGAATATTCTGAATCAACAATGGAGTTTCCCCAAGGAGGAGTTATTTCTTCATCCCTCTTCAGTATCTACCTACATGACCACATATAATTTCTTACAGACTATAGTAGAAAGTCCTCCCTTTTGCAGATTAACTCTTAATCAGCATGCCTTAACACTTAAGGAGTAACAACAAACATACAATACTAAATCATGCAAGTAGAACTCAGAATCATTCAAAACAGAATGTCTGCATCACCATCAAAATCAACCACCAGTATTATAATTCCTGACAGACATGAATCCAGCCTACACTCTCACATCACCCTCAATGTTCAACTGTTCCCCATTCAACAAAACTCTAACTGTACTGGGTGTTACATATAACACATATATAACATTCACATCCCATACCACAAATAACACAAAGACCATAAACTAAATGTCCTCATACCCCTAACTGGTACTATATTTGGATAGGAAAATGCATCCATTAGTATCCTGTCTATCTATATCTCTGATGCTTGTTCCCTCATGGAACTCCCTCAAGGGGATGGCCATGGCAGTAGAGTCTGCATAACTGTTGAACTCCAGTTGTGGCTGTCCATTAGTAACCTTTACAAACAATTCATCTACCCCATCCTAAACTATGTCTCACTTTCCTGGTCATCCTCCCTGTCCATTTATGGTCTTATACTTTTTTGTTTACATGTATTTGTTGGTAAGTGATTATTCTGTGGTATTGTGTACACCACCTATTTTTTTTATAATGAATATTAAATATTATTATACCAAATTCATTACGAAGCAACTTTATTTAGATGTGTGCTGTTTTTGGTCTTATGCTGTTGTATTTTTTTTTGCATTTGTTTGTGAATAATCATTCAGTAATACCTTGTGCAGTAAATGGTATATCTTTTACCAGTATCACCACTATGACAGGATAAACTGTATCTAATAATTGTACATATTTTCAAGTGTATGTGCATTTGTATGATACTCTTTAGGGGCTTAACTGAATCACATATAGTCCCCAGTTATAGGAATAGTTACGACAGAATAAGGCGGTTTTGAGGCCACCAAAGTTCACTTTTCAAAAGATAGTTCACCACACTCTCATTCAGAATAGACGACCTTGTAGCCTCCAATTGTAAAGAGTGTACCTCAGGATCAAAAGCATTATCCAAGTTTACCAAGGCTGGGCCTTAAAGGTGAAGGAAGGCCACCTTTCAAAGTTCAGCATTACTACAGCTCTTAGGGTACTTGTTCAACTCATTAGTGACCATAGAGTCCAGTTTTTCAACATTGGCCTTGAAGGCCATTTCTTACTTTTCTGGTCGTAATGCAAATTGATATGAAACCTTTTTTATAGAAGCCAATTTTTTCCATGCAGTGCTAAGTACCCCATCTTTTGTGTAATATATCATTTGATATATATGATATAGTACACAATATGCTAGGTAGTAGTTGGTAGGCAGCCACCAACCAGGGGGGTATATTACTGGTACTACCTGCCTAGATATCAGCAGGGTTAGTGACGACTGCATAGTGGGCCAGCACTTTAGTGTTTGTCATGTTGAATTCCTCTAACTCAGATAGCTGTCTTTTCTTTCTGCTTCACCCAAGTGTGGACTGGTGGCAATCTGTGCACAAGCAGACGGTCTCTCCTTGTCACACATAACACTTAACAACATTTGAACCGGATAACTCATTCGTCATAACTCTAGAGATTTCCTGTACTGAGTACTATTTGCTTGCCTTGTCTTTTGGCAAAATGGTTGGAGCATTAGGTAGAAGCATAGGTTAGAACATTTGGGAGACACATTAAGTAGAAATAATCAGTAGAACCTTAGGTGGGAGCCTCTGAAAACACTGCATTAGAGTCGCCCTCTTCCCATGGCCTCTAAAAGTTAGGTGCCAAAGGCTAAAAAGTAGCTGTGGAATTTACAAGTTATGGAGACTCTTTTCCCTAAGGAAACAGGCTCAGAGATATAGATAAATAGTTAGTATACAGTGTATAGAATATATGCTGATGGAACATATACAACAAAATAACCTTACTGTGGGGGGTGCTTTCACCCAGCTGATCCTTCAGAAGCCACTGGAAGTTAGATACAGCTCATGGAAAATTCATTCAACACTTAGAGATTATTTGTAATTCTGCGGTCACAACTTTTCCTTCCTTGTTATGTTTGCTCTGTTTAGATATGTGGTGCTTAAATTTTAGTTCTTCTTTTCATAGTTCGTTAGCTAAAACCAAGTTTTGGCATCATGAGTTTTCAAAACTGATGAGGTCACAGCCAGTACTGAAATCTGAAAACTTTTTCATTGTCATGCACTAAAACCATTGCTATGGCTTGATTAAGAGGGTTGTTAGGCATCTAAATCATCATCATTATCCTCATAGAGGGTATCAAAGGTGTTTTTATCATCTTTAAAGCCATGCTCTCTCAGTATTTCCTTCAAATTTTTTTTTTATATGATGCACCTCCTCACTCAGCAACTTTTAGGGAAACTAAGGCATTTGGTGACATACTCTGCCAAGACTTAGTTCCAGTTATCCCTATCCAATGGCTGTACCTCCTTGAAGGACAGAAATTAACAGCCTGGCACACAAAAATTCTCAAATAGAAATGTGGGAGTATAGTGCTGCATAGGTCAAATGCTACTGTTGGGGGATCAAATACTTACTTGTGTAAAGGAGATGTAAACAGTGCCTGGGTTAAGCTACTGGCTGTATCCATTTCTAGATTCCACAGTCAAATTCATCCTCTCAATCACTTTTTAACATCCATCTTTCTGGCACTCCAGGGTGTCTTGGTATTTCTATTCCGTAGTTACCTTTTAAAATGTGGTGCATGTCCGTTGTTTAAATTCTTCACCTCCAGGCAGTGGCTGTAGGGAATCAGGTGATGCTGTCAGTCACAGCTGGAGAAATATCACTCAGTCACCCATAGATCACCATAAAGAGTATTTAAGTCAGTCTTCCACACCTAAGCAGCAGTTGAAATTTCATTATCCAGCAAAGGTACTATGGCATTTCCAGCCCATTTTTCATGTGTTATTGTGCTCAAACTTTTGCCTTTCAGTAGTCACTTAAATTATGTATCACTTTGACTCCCTAAATTCCATCACATATGGCTCTTTTTCTTCATTCAGTTTGACATGACATGGACTGCCCTTATCATTCAAACGCAAGAATTGCTTGCATTAACATTTCAAGTCAATATCCTCTCTTTAACACATGACCAAGACAACTCACTGTGTTGTCCAATTTTGTTACTGATTTTGTGACAATATCAGCCCTATTTTTGTTCTGCTGTAACCCGCTGTAAGATTTGCATATCTTATTGCTGTATTGATAATAAACGTTAACAACTCTGGTTATTTTGTACATTTATTTCAGACCACTCCATCATTCTACCTTCTTCTCTTACTTAGGCTCTGCTTCCATCATAGAAGGTCTTAACTGCATTCATATAATCTTCTGTTTTATTTTTAAGATACCTTTGCTAAATTTATGAGTATTCTAAATACTTTCTCCCTGGTTTATCATAGTAAACCATAGAAAGGTCTGTGGGGCTTAGTCGTGGATAGGGAGCTGTGAATCAGTGCATTACACATAACAGAGAATGGATGTGAGCGGGTGCAGCCTTTCTTCATCTGTTCCTGGCACCACCTCACTAATATGGGAAATGGCGATCAAGTATGAAAAAAAATTTTCTTGATTTTATTGCTTTAGAAGTGCTAAAACCTAGTTTGCATGCATTTCCCCCTGAAATTCCTTTTATTCCTTGGGAACAAAGGTTTCAGTATAATAAACTTCTTTACATGGACATTTACAATTCTGATAGATGATAGGATTGACGTATCAAGATATATTCCTTTATGATTCTTTTGGTAATTTTTACTACCTTGATACAATGGAACAGTTATTCCCTTATTTGATCATATAAAACACCAATTTTTTCAACTGTCAAACAAGCTTTCCTGCTTCATTGTGATGGGGTTTCATCTCTAGTCTTTTCCATACATGTAACTCATCACCCCATCTGCACCTTTCCTGTTGTATATGATGGGAGCCATATGTAGCTTTCAAGGTAAATAGTCTATGTAGCTGGCTTGTGATTGGTAGAATCTGATTTCAGTATATTTTATGTTATATATGAAAGCAAGGGAGTTGAGTGAAAGTGAGGCCAATGTTTGTTTGTTCCTGACACATTTTCATGAAGGTAGGAAAAGCAAGTAGGTATACCATGTATGGAAAATACATTTCACATATCCAGTAATATCTTCAACTTTGTATTGGTTTTGCAGTATCTCTGGCCTCATATTCCACTGACCCTCACACCATATCTCATGTATCATCACATCCACCAGTTCTGTAAATTACTCTCTTTGCTTCTTATGAACTTCATCATTCATTAGCAGTTTCTCATCCCTGTTTAGCACAACTATTTCTGAGCAAACAAGCAGGCTGAAAGTACTGTGGTCTAACCATTATTTTGGACTGGGAATTATTTGGTAAACTCAAAACACAAGTTTAGTCCCCCCAACACACACACACACACAACACACACGCACACAGATAAAGCAGACAGTCACTTACAGACTGTAAACCCCTTCAATGGGCATATGACTTTAACCCTTTAAGTGCTCCAGGCTTCATATTAGGAATCCTAGGATGACTGCTCTAGGCATCAGTTGAGTATCTAATGTTTAATCTCAGATACTGTTTAATTCCATCAACTACCCATAAATATTGCTGGAATTCACTGATCAATACTGAAAAAATATTGCATACCACTGTCACCTGTAGATCATTGGGAGTGTATGTATGTTGACTAGGCAAGATTATACTCGTACATGGCCACAATCGTATGATAAACAGGATAGTTTATAAATGATGATGAGGAAAGCATGTATACATTATAATTTCTAAATAAAGTAGAAATGGATGAGAAGTATTGTGAAAACAATAACAATCACTTGCTGTGAAAAAAATGAAAGTACACTTTCATATGTAAACCAATGATTTAGGAGCTTTACTCATGAAAAAGTGGAATGACAAAATTTTGAACATGGTAAGAAGAATGTATTTATTAAGAAATATTCATTTCCAAGAAACTGTTTGCATGTGTAATGATGCAAAAGCATCAGAGCACAAATGTATATTCTAATATTGTAAAAGTGTTGCTATGACAACAACAAAGGTGTAATGCACTCAAGGTATCCAGAGATAAAAACAGTAAGTTGCATTTGAACTGTAAATATGTTATTACTGAGATAAGATTGTTCACTGATTAGATGCACTCCATCTTGACCATCTGTTATGGTCTCACCACATTACCATAGACTCGTGAGCCCAACAGCAACACGAAAGTAGTCTTTCTTGTAACATTGAGATACAGAAAATATTCTTTTTACCCTGAGGGAATGAAGTGCTGGATAAACAGGGTTATTGGAATTCTGGATTTCTTTTTTTTTTCTTTTATTTGTTTTTCCTCAAATTCCTTTTCAACATTTATGCTTTGTGCTCATGTCTACCCTTGTTAGGCATTTTAATGTGAGAGAGTGAGCAATGACCTGATTTGTCAAAGGTACCTACCTTTTGTGACTCATGGCTGTCAGATCATGTATATTCAACCTAAAATACTTTGCTGGAATGCAGTGACTTGAATGGGTGACTGGTTTTGCTAGATGTCAGCAACTCCCTTAAGTGGTACCCTGTTTCCCTTGTTCTTGCCTGTAGATGTATATACTTTTTTAAAGTTTTCTTGGTGTACTCAAGATAATACTCATGAAATTTTATTATTCTTTGCAAATTATCATTGTGAGTTGACTTTGCATGTGGTTTTGTTTTGAAATAACAAGCATGTCATATCCAGTCAAGATCCTGACTGGATTCATCCTGTGTGATCCCCTTTGTAGGAGGGAGCAGCAAAGATGTAGGAGGAACAGGGTACTAGTCTAAGAGCCATCTGTGTTACCAAAGACCACCTCACCAATGCCTCTAGGAGTGTCCCCAGTACGTAAAATGCCTGTTGTACTTGGTGTCTTGTTATTGCTGTAAAGGTAACATATAAGAGACCTTGCAAATATCTTTTGTTTTTCCTGTGGTTTTAGTTATACATTTTCATCTATAGCTCATGCTTCACATCTGTAAAACATTGCTGAGACTACTGTACCTTCACCTCAAACATACCTATTTTTGCCCACCCAGATAGTGACCTCTTTTTCTACATATTGATGCGATCATCCTCTTTTCACTTCCCTCGTGGCCTTTGTATCATCTGCAAATGTTTTCTTATTGGAGTATATCCTTTCAGGCAAGTTTTCAGTGTATTTGCAGTGCCTCACCTCTTTTTGTTTTTTTACGAAGTAACAATGTATATTTTATTCTTTTTTATTAAGCATCTGTATATATATCTTATGCCTTCTTAGAATTTGGAAATGCTCTATATGTCATGTTTTCCTCTGTGCTGCTTTCAACATTCCCTTCAACGCCTTTCTTCTATGAGAGTGATCCCTCTTCTTGAGTTTAATCATTAACAGGAGGAAGAGAACGGATATGTAGTGTTATCCTGAAGGTTATATAGTAAACTGAACAAGCACATAGTAAATTAGTAGAAATAATCTTTACAAATACCAGACCATCATTCGAAATAACTGCACTATGATGTAAAGAAATGACCTTTGGGTAGAATTCTCATCTAATCAAGAAGTTCTTAAAAATGTTTGGCGTTGATCTAACCGTTATCGACGAAAAATTACCAGTATTTTTTTTTTTTTTTTTTTTTTTTTTTTTTTTTGCTAGCTGAGACGGCACGGGCAGCTAAGGCCCTAATCAAGGCCTTCCCATTAAC
>JAYMFT010103015.1:0-13712 GCA_038088735.1 Panulirus argus
ATATATATATATATATATATATATATATATATATATATATATATATATATATATATATATATCAAATTGAGCTCTGATTTTATGATGATGAGCATTTATTTTTGTTTTTATTGTTGTAAATGCCAAAGAAGCCTTGTAGAGGTCATAATAAAGTTAAAGAAAAACATAATACTGCCCTGTGAAAGGGAAACATAAACTGTATAGATTTATATGAAATGGATCTTGGAAGGAAAAAACTATCCTTCATATTTGCAGGTAGCCCACCAATATTGAAGAATAATCTCTATAATTGTGTGACTGGATTCTGTCTAAAACTAAAACTTTGGAATCTAAAAAAATCATTCATAATGATTAAGCATACATATATTCTGTGGAATTTCTTTGTTTTTCTGGAAATTACATACATTTTAAGAAAGTTTGGTCCATTGAACAGAAGTATGTCAGACAGGATTTATTGATCCTCTTCATCTCTGTGTTGATGAGTCATTTGGTTATGTAGGTTAGTAATTTTATTGATAGCTGTCTGAATTTTTAGATTAATAATGTAAATGTTTATAGTGGTAATTTTCTTTTCAAGAACGTTTACTGTCTTATAGGGCACATTTATCATAGTGGTTTCAGAAAGCTGATTGGCAAGATTTTGTGAAATTTTTCATTTGTGTTTGTCAGATTTCTCATTGAGTTTCTCTGTCAGAATATGTTTATTGAAGGAGTAAAAAAATGATTAGAGTTTCTTTTATGCTAGTTATTAATAATGATTGTAAAGTGGCATATTCCAGTTGGTCTTATATATAACGGAAGCTCATAAGTCATCCTTGGTTTTTCATTGGATGCACATACTACAGTATGGAAGAGTTCAACAATCTTAAACCATTGATTGTGGCTGTACAAAATAATGAGTGTACCCCCAGTGCAGCATTTTCCAGTAATTTTTACAGACACAATTGATTTATATAACAGTATGATGAATATAATAAAGATATTTATGATACTTGATTACCGTCTCCCATGTCAGCGAGGTAGTGCCAGGAAACAGATGAAGAAAAACCCATCCACTCTTATGCACACATATATACATACATGCACATACATATACATATTAACATATACATATATACATACACATACATATACATATATACACATGTACATATTCGTACTTGCTTGCCTTGATCCATTCCCGGCGCCACCCCGCCCCACAGGAAAGAGCATCGCATCGTCACCCCCTGCGTCGGCAAGGTAGCACCAGGGAACAGATGAAGAAAGGCCACATCCACTCACGCTCATTCTCTAGCTGTCATGTGTGATGCACTGAAACCACAGCTCCCTTCCACATCCAGGCCCCACAGACATTTCCATTGTTTACCCCAGACATTTCACATGACCTGGTTCATGCCATTGACAGCATGTCAACCCAAGCATACCGCATCATTCCAATTCACTCTATTCCATGCACACCTTTCACCCTCCTGCATGTTTAGGCCCCAGTCACTTAATATCTTTTTCACTCCGTCCTTCCACCTTCAATTTGGTCTCCTGCTTCTCCTTGATAAATATAGTAATATGATAAATATAGTGATTTTGATTTTTGTTTGTGTCTTGAATCTTTGAAAAAAGATGAAGGAAAGCCAAGCATTTGCCATGTATTTGCAAAGTAAGAAATGGAGGTACATAAAAAGAATGACAGTTTCCTTACCAAGTTTACTCAGGATAGAAAAAGAAGTTTGGAAGAAGGGCAAATTTGTTAAAGTAGAAGTAAGGGCAAGCAAAGAAAAATTAGAAAAAGGAGAAAGAACATTCCTGAGTGGATGTTGTGGATATTAGGTATGTAACAAACTGTGAGATGAGAGAGCACTGTAGATATGGGCAAACAAAAGAACCATTTCATGGAGAAAGTAAAGTTCTATTATTTTTTCAGTAATGTTTCTGTGGATAAGTAAGACGATTAGATTTGATCCTTTGATTACTAGTCTAATGACTGTAGTTAGTGTTGTTAGTATTTACCTTTATGAGAGGATTTACTTCCACTTAATCAGGTTATCCATTCTTACAAAAAGTGCTACTCCATCAAGTTTTAATCTTTGTCACCATCGTCATATTTTGCCCAACATCAGACACAGCTACCACATATTTTAATGCACTTTTACTCTCTTCCTATGTTTATCCACAAAGACATTTTTCCCCATTACTAGAACAGAATTACTCTATTGCCAGATTTGCAGAAAGCATCAGATGAAGTAGAGGTATAATTTCTAATGATTTGGTTCAGTTAAACTGAATTTCAACAGGGTGTGAAGACAGTGAGTGAAGAAATGGGAGACCTAGGTGAAAGTCTTATTGATGTTACCCAGGGTCATGGAGGTCAGGGTCTTATCAATCTCCTCATCACTGGTCGTGCATCATCATATGTGTGGGATGGAGTAAAGGATGTGGGAGGCCTGAGTGAGTATTTTCATGTTTTAACTGTCCCAGATTTCATTGTTTTTCTTTCTCACTACTTGACTTCAGGACAACAGTAGCCTCAGCTGGTTCACAGAAGTTTCAGGATAGACACCTTTATGGAAAAAAGAATCTTCTGCAAATATACAATTATAGAGAAATCGAGGATGATTTTCCTCACCATTTGCACTCAGACTTTTCTAGAGACTTACATCCCAACCAATGCTTCATTTATTTTTGCTACTGGTATAACATTGCAGCTGAGGAATCTACCAGAGAATGAAGTTCCTCCTTGACAGATGCCTTCGTAGCCATTGATTTAACAGTATGAAACTTTAGAACCAACACAAACCTTGCTGTACTCACAGACAGTGTATGAAAGGTACACTCTTTTCAGAATTAAAATGAAATGAAGTAGGCCTAAGATTTCTCCCTCTGTTTTAGAATCCTTGACTTTTAGATGGGAGCCAGAGTAAAACCTCAGCTAGAAGCAACTTACCAGTCTTCTTTGTGAATGAAGATAAAGAAACCCTTCCTTATGTTTTGCTTCAGGTTTTGAAGTTTATCTTTGATAAATGTGCATACAGCAAGAGTTTTGGCATGTAAAAGAGTAAACTCTAATCTTGATGGTTTTCCAGTATCTTTTGTTTCAAAATTCTTGGTGGTAACAGTCTTGTGGATGTTTTTATGGGTACTAGACTGAAATTTTTATATAATATTAGTTTTTCTCTTTGAACAGAGCAAGAATGCTGATCTTGTATAGACTTTTTTTTAAACCATGTGAAAAATATTTTAACTCTCTTGATTTTATTGTAGACTTCATTAAGGTTAGTGCAAGCGCAGACTTTGTTGTAATGAGAATAAGACGTTGGAAATAGATCTTGACATATGAATATAACTTAGCAGGAATAAAGTTACAGGAATCTTTTTGAGGGGGTGATTTGGAATTGACATTTTTTTTAACATGTCACCAGAACATTAGTTCAGGAGTATTGTAAAGGCGACAAACTCTCTGTTGGCAAATATTCACAATGTATGGGAAACAAAAGTGGAATATGCTTCTCAAGTTTGGTCACTGCTCTAAAATTAACACAAAGAACAGATGGAGAAGATTCAGGTGAGGGCAACAAAGTTAGTACTTGAAACAAGACTGCTTAGCTTCATTGAAGGGTTATAGGCCATACGTTTGCCTACTATGGATAGAAAGAAAAGTTAGGGGAGACTTGATCATAACCCTCAAGTTGCTAAATCACTTTGATGTTGACGATGAAGAGGTGTTCCAAACTTACAAAGATAGAGCAAACAGAGGACACAACAGAATACTGTGTAAAGTAAGAAACTTGCTAGAAAGAATGTAAAGAAGTACTTTTGTATTATTATGATAGTGCTTGAAATGGATCAGCCAAGTGATGAAACTGTAAGTGCTGACAGCATAGAAAATTTTCTGAAATGTTGTATGGTAGTATAGAAAGTTCAAGAGATGTACGTCAGTTTAGTGCTCCCTTCCCATACAGTTAGATAATTACAGGCAATATATAGATAGTATTCTTTTCTCCATTTCCCATGTTTATATATTTATGTTTAATGTAAATGTAGTATACATGTGTTTTTTATCTTTCATGTCTTAGGCTTAATGGGCACTTTGAAACGACCAGTTGTGGGATTTCTTACCCGATTGGAACACCTGCGGTATGTTCAAGTGGGCTGGTTCCTCAAAAATCCTACTAGTCCTGTTTGGGTCATTGCTTCTGAGACACACCTATCAGGTTTGTCAGTACTTCCTGTTTTGAAAATCAATTAAGAATTTTTTTTTAGCTGCATTTTACTGTCATGGGAAATTAGAATGTTGTGAAATGTGCAACTGGTCCTTGCTACCCCGTAATCCACTAGCTTGTGATCCCCTTATCCAGTGCTCATTTAAAAATGATTGATAATGTAGACTGCAAACACTATACTAGACTTGCCCTTTGTCAATGACCTGTTAAGGGTGAGGCACTAAAGGCTAAGAAGCGGCACTGGAGTTCTTTATTTATGTAGACTCTGTTGCCGTGGCCACCCCTTTAAGGGATTTCCAATGGGAACAGGCATTAGAGATAGAGATAGATGGATAGATAGGCTCAGAAAAAATGATATAAGAGTTTTTAAAACTGATTTTAGCAATAGTACTCAACTGCATTGCTGCATGATCATTCCCTGGCAAGTGGCAGTGCTGTTGATATATATACAGTATTATGTACATTGTCTGGGAAAAAACAAGTGAAAGTTTGCGTATAACACAAAAAATAAAAACTTTACAAATAGTACAGTTCTTGGCAGTAGCAAGTGATCACCTTGTTGAGTGACTGTTTGCTAGCAAGAGGCAGCATCCCAATTGCAGCCAGTCCTGAATTATGGTCTTACTTTGTAATACTGCATTATAACCCCCTGTACCTACACTATACCAGGAGTGGAGAGTCAAAGTGAGTTATGCTTCTGGGAAGAAGAGGAGCAGGAAGAGAATCAACCTGGAGATAATGTTAGACATTTAAAGCAGTTTATTGCTGTTAGATTTGTTGGTGTTAACATCACCAGAGCCTCCACATACCAGACCCAGAGCAACTTCATGTAAGTGTAATTTTACAGTATCATTTTACTAATTTAATGTTTGATTTTTATTTAACCCTTTAACTCCTGTAGATGGATATATACATGGGTTTGGCAACTCCTGTAGATGAATATTTAAGCTTTGAGTTCATACCTCTGTTTCAAGGCTACCTGCCAAGCATGGATAGCTGCAGAGATGCCAGTGCAAGATGATTCCCCCCCATAGTCCTTCATCCTCCAGCCATGCCAATAACAGCATATTTTCATAAGTTTCCTTGGAAGTAAATTAAGCAGCCTATAGCAAGATTTAGACGACTTGACATAATCAAGAATTTCTTGTCTGTGATGATCAGTCTTCAGATCATATGAAGAGTGATTTTAATGGATGCTGACTCTCCCAGCATGGAAATTTGACCAAGATGAGGCAGAAGGTGTTTTTAGCAAAACTGAAGGCAGTGTTCCCAGTGCCTGCCTGACTTTGACAGCATTGCATTTGGCTGTTGTGGCTGGTAATTCAAACAAACCTTTATTATTTTGCAGTTATGAAAAAGTTATTAACGGATCACATTGAATTTAACAAGAAAAAAATTATTGTACAGAGTAATACATGATAATGATCAGTAATCAGTTTTTCAGAGGCAACTCACTTGAGCCAGGCCTTAATCCAGTACTTTTAGCATGTTGTACTGAAACATCTACAAAACCTGTACTCATACATATGTCATAGTGAAAGTAGTTGACAAAATGTATTTCTGAAGTGATTTTCTTTTTATTTTTAATAAATATTTTTGAAATTGTAATATATACATTTTTTAAACAAAATTGAAAAACTGAGATTCACAGGGTTGAAAAGGAAACCTTAATGAGAAGTTGAGGGGATGGATGCTTTATTGATATTGTAGAAATGTAGTAGTTGGTAGGCAGCCACCGACCAGGGAGGTATAGTACGGGTAATACCCACCTGGGTATCAGGAGGGTTATTGATGGCTGCATAGGGAGCCAGCACTTCAGTGGTTGTCAAGTTGCACTCCTCCGATCTAGGTAGCTCTCTTTTCTTTTTGCCTCACCAACACGTGGACTGCTGGCATTATGTTCACCTACATACAGTTTGTCCTTGTCACACATGACGCTTGACGGCACTTGACTCACAACTCTAGATATTCCTGCTGTGAGCACTACTCGTTAGCCCTTCCTTTTGGCAAATGGTAGGAGCAATAGATAGAAGAAGTTGGTCACAACATTAGATAGGAGCATTAGGTAGAAACATGAGGTAGAAGTAGAAGGTAAGAACAGTAAGTGGAAGCATTAGGTAGAAGTAGTAGGTTGGAACATTTGGGAGGAACATCAGGTACCAGCCTCTGCAAATACTGAGCTAAAGTTGCCCTCTGCCAGTGGCCGATTAAGGTTAAGGCATTGAAGACTAAGAAACAGCACTGGAGTTCATGAGTTAAGAAGACTATTGCTGTGGTTACTCTTTTAAGGGAGTTCTCAAAGGGAACAAGTGTCAGAAAATAGATAGATTGACAGAATGTTGTCTGAATTATACTGTGTGTTTTGAGGATTTCACTCATCTTTATGTGTGTGGTTTAGTTTGAGAAATTTCCTGTTGGAGTGTAACCCTCCATTGTCCAGTTGAATTCTGTGGTAAAATGTGATTTGCAGTGTGATGATTCCATTAAATTGCGTTTTTCAGGAATGCCTCCCCAGATTGAGTGAGGACCAGATGTACATGAAATATCATCTAGCTTTATCTGTCACTTAGATTTATTGTATATTTTTAATTTTTGCCTAACTAATGCTGAATTATCTGACTGTCATGTGGTTTAGCATCTTTGTATAGATGCTGAGTGTAATAGCACAAGGCTTCCAAAGTTTTTTGTGTCATTATATTTTTAATAGATCATTTTTGACTTTGGAAAATCAAGTTTTAGCATATAAGATATTCCAGAGCAAGAAATAGGACATCACAAGTAAATAATTTCAGATTTTCTATTTCTTAACCAATAGTTCTGTTTTCGTGGTGCAAGAAGTTAGTGACTCCAGACTCAGAAGTTGAACGAGCCAAACAAGTTTTCAGTTGGTACGATACAGAAGGCAACCGTTTCATTCAGGGAGAAAAACTCAAAGATGTGTTAGAGAAGCTGAATCTTTGCACCGATGAAGACTTGTAAGTGTTTGATCCTGTAAGTTGTTTTCAGTAAGAGCCTTATGATGGCATACATGGTTAGCTGCTTTGTTATTCATTGTTGTTGCAGATAAGTTATGAGGAATTGAAAGGTTAGGGGAATACAGTATATGCTTTTATAGAAAGGTTTTGTGGTGTGGTTGATTTATTTTGACTCCACTTCCTTGATCATGGCAGTGGAACAGATGCTTAAGTCTCAGATTATGAGAATGATGAACAGAAACACTATACAGTACATGAGTATCTGTCAGCCAAAAAGTTCAGGACCAAGAGGACTCCAGTATGTGGATAAGTATGTAAAGTGGATGCTCTCATGATTATCTGTCCAGGGAAAGTACACAGTAAACCTGAGTACTTCCATCAACCACATCTTCAACATATCTCAAGACCCTTCATCCACATAATGGTACTACCATAAAGAAGACCTAGAGCACTTACCACTCAGTTGCCCTGCGCTCACTGCACAGTCACACACACAGCATCATAACACCTTATGACCTGTGGTCTTGACTTGTGGATGTGGTCAGTTTCCTAAGTGCTTCAGGAGCTTCATAAGGATGGACAGGACTCCATGGGCAGGAAGATAAGATAAGGATTTCATATTTTCTGAAAATGCAAATAATTTTTAATTCATGCATTAGGTAAGAGCCTACTGAAGAGAACTGTCTAGAAGAAATAAATGAAAAATACAATGACTTATATCATTTACCTTGTATAAGTTGAATATAATGAATGTTCCTGCCCTGCATCTGGGCGTTTGTGTGATATGCACATAGTTTCTCTGAGATGGTATAAATGTTACACCTTATCTTTACTTTTAGAATGAGATTACCCTTAACATCTAGTGACATTCCTTCCGTTCCCTCTGATTATCTCTCTGTGGATATTTGACCAAAAGAATGAGCTCTCAAGCTTGGAGTTATCCAGGGTATTAGATGATATCTTAGTGTGATACTACACTGTCACTTTGCAGAGGCAGTAAATCCCATTTTCTCTCTTAAGACATGATGAATTCAGGGATCCACTGCCATGTCTTCAGTGGTTGCCATGGCATCGGTCATGGAAAATCTTAACACTACAGGTGCAAGTAAACTTGTTTACAGTTATAATTTGTTTTAACTTATGTGTAAATCTTTTCCGTTTTTGCACTGTCATTTTATTTTCTTGACTTTTGTCCACAGCATCCGATTCATGATGGTAGAATTGGATCCAGACAACATGGGAGTAATCCTATACCACAAATTTGTTGAAACATTTTTCACACCTGACCAGTCGTATAATCCACCAGACACCTTTGCCATCTATCATTATAATGGACTAGAATCATCCTGTCCAATGAATAAGGTAAGGATTTCAGCTTAAATTGTTTTTATTCAAGTGCTTAAAGTCTCTTATTGGTGCTAAGTCTGTTTTGATAAGATATCTTATGCTATTTTTCCCCAAATTATGTTTGCATTTTATTTTCCAGTTGTGCTTTATATTTAGCACCTCTTTCAGTGTTTTCCTTTTCTTTTCCAGTTGCCTGAAGAAATAGATATATTTGTTTTACATTTAAAGTACCTTGAATTACTGAATTTCTGCTGCTAGTCAGATTTTTCAGTGCTATCATTAACTACTTGGGAAAGTGATCTTTGAGAAAACACCTTCTATTATTTGACAATGCTTTTTATAGAAATGTTGCTGGAGGAGTTTGAAGGAAGTAGTATTTTATACATAATGGGACATTACGCTGATATTACATGAAAAAGGTAAAGTGAAGTGAGTGACAATAAATTTAGATTCCATGCAAAAAGAGAACTATTGCAAACAGTGCAGATAAACTATAAAAAAAATTATTTTGGTTTTGAAAGTTGAAAAACTTACTCTCTATAGGCATTGCAATATGAGGACCTGCTTTCTTTTGGTTAAACACCATTTTGCATCCCAAAACGTGTTGCATCTGTGAGAATTCACCCATAATGACTATCGTAAACCATGCGAGTATGACAGATACTCATTCACAGGACTCGGTGACAATAAAGTAACTCGCCCAGAGCTGTGCCATTGTACGAAATGGAAAACAAGGATAAAAGGAATTGAGACTTTTTTGTGGTGTGGAGAGTGACCACTATTTCTGATATTTTCTTTTCTGTATATTAGTTCTGTATGTGAATAAGCATATATAACTGAGTGTGGAGTGCTCATCCTCCTCAAATGCTCAGGCTTGGTCTGAATGTGTTTGGAAATACCTTTATTTCACCTTGTTTGTCACCAGTAGATTTACTCAAGTATGAAAACCAGTTGTTTAAGGCACTAAAGTGTAAAGAACATCAAGGAGAACAATGAAAGGGAAAAGTGAATCATATGTGGTGAGGTAAATATTACCCCACATTATTATTTTCACTTGAAATATCTCTGTAACCATAGATTGGCTAGTGGAACTCGATGAGTTGAAATGATTTTCTGAGTAGATATGGAGTTCAGTGAATTGGTAGAACAAGACATGAAAGTAGTGCAAGTTACAACATTGTCAGGTGAATTGTTAATAGAGAAAGGAATGCTGAGATACTATGGATTGCTTGTTAAAATAAGCAGGGAAGTAAAGTAGTAAGGTGAAAGAAATGCCCAAGAGAGTACATGTGTGGATGGATTTTATTGCTCAAAGAACTGTTGATGTGCTAAGTTTGCATTGAGGAAGTTTTGTTTGAGCCACCCTTCATGCAATCAAGAGAAAGTCAGCGGCAGAAAATTAGACTAACAGTTTGAAAATGAAGTGCAAGAAGATATTTATGAAACGTGTGTCCTTGTAATCTACCTTGTGTTTCAGATTCAGTATGCAGAAGGCTGCGTAACGCTACAAGAGAGTCACGTTGGCTTTTCAGCAAGCAATTCAGAGTTCCTAACCTGCCTTGCTACAAAATGGCCAAACCTTGATGTGCAGTGGTCCAACTTCACTCCTTCACTCAACTAGTAGCACATAGATGAAATTTTCAGTATTCTTCTGCCATGTATCGAATCACAAATTCATAATGAATCCTAATGATAGTAGAAAAAAGTCTGAACAAACATCCTTAACTTTGCTGCTATATGAGAATGCATGGGGGTAGTTTGGGTCATCCATGATGTAAATTTGTAACAAATTATTCAGTTGTATATTTTTATTTATTTAAAAGATTTTACACATTAATTTGAGTCCTTCATTAACATTTAGGATAAGGAAAACTTTGAATGTTGTTTTGAGACGTCATTGATTTTGTTTGTATACCATATATGTTCTTTCTTTTGTGACTTTGGAATGACCAAGATGGTACACCCTTCTGGTGAGTAATATTGAATATATCGTAATGAAGACTTTTTAGAAACTTGTTTGTAATCACACCAGGTAAATAATAAAAAACTTCAATTCTGTGAAAAGATTCAGACTCGTCTTGAATTTGTGTAACTAGATTGAGCCACTGATAATGGCTTAATTATTGTTATTTATTTATTTTTATTTTTATTTTGTTATACCTGATCGCTGTTTCCCGCGTCAGCGAGGTAGCACTAGGAAACAGACAAAGAAAGACCCATCCCCCCACATACACACATATATACTTACATGCAATCCCCCCACATACACACATATATACTTACATGCACATATATGCACAGTACATATATATACATATCAACATATACATATATACATACATACACATATACATGCATATACACATATACACATGTACATATTCACACTTGCTCGTCGCCATCCACTCCTGATGCCACCCCGCCCCACAGGAAACAGCATTGCCACCCCCCGTGCCGGCAAGGTAGCACCAGGAAACAGATGAAAAGACCACGTTCTCTCACACTCAGTCTCTAGCTTTCATGTGTAATGCACCAAAATCACAGCTCCCTATCCACATCCAGGCCCCACAGACCTTTCCTTGGTTTACCCCAGACGTTTCACATGCCCTGGTTCAGTCCATTGACAGCACATCGACCCTAGTATACAACATCGTTCATTTCACTCTATTCCGTGCACGCCTTTCACCCTCCTGTATGTTTAGGCCCCGACCGCTCAAAATGCCTGTCACTCCGTCCTTCCTCCTCCAATTTGGTCTCCTGCTTTTCCTTGTTCCCTCCACCTCTGACACATATATCCTCTTTGTCAACCTTTCCTCTCATTCGTTCAGTACGACCAAACCATTTCAATAAACCCTCTTCTCATCTCAACCACACTCTTTTTATTACCACACATCTCTCTTACCCTTTCATTACTTGAACAAACCATCTCACACTACATATTGTCCTTAAACATTACGTTTCCAACACATCGACCCCCTCCGTACAACCTTATCTATAACCCATGCCTCGCATCCATATAATATTGTTCGAACTACTATTCCTTCATACATCCATTTTTGCTCTTCGAGATAACGTTCTCTCTTTCCACACATTCTTCATCGCTCCCAGAACCTTCTTCCCCCTCCCCCACACTGTGACTCACTTCCGCTTCCATGATTCCATTCACTGCCAAGTCCACTCCCAGATATCTAAAACACTTTAATTCCTCCAATTTTTCTCCATTTAAACACACATCCCAACTAACTTGTCCCTCAACCTTGCTGAACTTAATAACCTTGCTCTTATTCACAATTACTCTCAACTTTCTCCTGTCACACACTTTTCCAATTTCAGTCACCAACTTCTGCTGTTTCTCACTCGAATCAGCCATCAGTGCCATATCATCGGCGAACAACAATTGATTCACTTGCCAGGCAATCATCCCCAACAGACTGCATACTCGCCCTTTCTCCGAAACTCTTGCATATACCTTCCTAAACAAATTAAACAACTTTGGGGACATCACACACCTCTGCAGCAGACCGACCTTCACTGGGAACCAGCCTTACACCCATGATAAAAACTTCTCACTGCTTCTAGCAGCGTACCTCCCACACCATATATTCTTAAGACCTTCCACAAAGCCTCTCTATCAACTCTATCATATGCGTTCTCCAGATCTATAAATGCTGCTTCCAAATCCATCTGTTTTTCTAAGTATTTCTCACATAAATTCTTCAAAGCAAACACCTGATCCACACAGCCTCTACCACTTCTAAAACCACACTGCTCCTTCCCAATCTGATGCTCTGTACATGCCTTCACCCTCTCAATCAATACTTTCCCATACCTCTGTAGTTTGAACATTCACCTTTATCTCCTCTGCCTTTGCACAATGGCATTATGCATGCATTACTCCAATCCTCAGGCACTTCACCATGACCCATACATACACTGAACATTCTTACTAACCAATCAACAACACAGTCACCCCCTTTCTTAATAAATTCAACTGCAATACCATCCAATCCCGCTGCCTTGCCGGATTTCATCTTCCGCAAGCCTTCCACCACCTCTTCTCTCTCCCTGACTCTATCACTTCACATACCACCCTGACTAATACACGCTACATCTGCCACTCTGTCATCAAACATATTCAACAATCCTTCAAAATACTCACTCCAACTCCTCACTCCATCACTACCTGTTACCACTTCCCCCCTTTGCCCTTTCACCGATGTTCCTCTTTGTTCTCTTGTCTAAGTACATAATTTACCTCCTTCCAAAACATCTTTGTATTCTCCCTAGAGTTTAACTATTCTCTCTCACCCCCAACTGCCATTTGCCCTCTTTTTCAACCTTTGCACCTTCCTTTTGACCTCCTGTCGCTTTTTCTTATACATCTTTCAGTCATTTGCACTCCTTCCTTGTAAGTATCGTCCAATCGCCTCTCTGTTCTCTTTCGCTAACAACTTTACTTCTTCATGCCACCACTCACTACATTCCAAATCTACCCACCTCCCACGTTTCTCATGCCACACGCATCTCTTGCACATGCCATCACATTACATTCGTAAGGTGGTATGTGGCCGGGTCAATGAAAGTAATTTGGATAATGACCGCTTCGAGAACTACATCAACCGTTAGTAATGAGTAGTAACTGGCCTCATGATGCAAGGGTAGGTGCCTATGTGGAACTAAATTGTGTCATCGCTTGGTGAATAACATGGGTCGTTTATGCAAAAGGGAAAAAAAGACGGTGTGACAACTTGGTTTACCAAATTATCAACATCCTCTAATAAGCCAGTGAAATAATGGGCATAATAAGTAACCTGAGTATATAAACTGTCAACATATGTGAAAATGGTCAACAGTGTAAACACTGAATTAATGTCTTTAGACAGTAGCTCCACCTGCTGTGTCAAGTTATTAACTGTAAACATGATGTCATTCAAATATTGGGAATGTTGTTTCAACACCTTTACCTCTGCCTTAAGGTACCTTTTGTTAAGAAGTTGCTGAAACTCAAAGGACCGAACCTGATTCCTAACTAAATTAAGTTCTTCCTGAGTAGCAGTACCGAACAGATATGAATAGAGGGACCCTACAAAATTAAGCATGCCTCTCTTACTTCTCCTCCGATGGTCCATGTTTTTCTTTGAGTGGTCAGTCACTGTTGATTCAATGTCTTGTATTA
>JAYMFT010103026.1:0-27908 GCA_038088735.1 Panulirus argus
GAAACAGAGCTAGAACCACCCCAAATGTGGGAGCAGTACTCCATACAAGGACGAATCAATCCCTTGTATAAATGGAGTAACTGTTCAGAAGAGAAAAAGTTATGACATCTAAACAGGACAAAAGCGTGCTTGGCATGCTTTGAGAACAAGACTTCCAGAATGCCTTCCAGCTGTGGCAACAGCACTGGGAGTGCTGTATGGCTGCCAAAGGGGACTATTTTAAAGGGGATGGTGCCCAGCCTTGAATCAAGTGAGTATTTTCTTGTACATAGGCCTAGTCTCAGAACTTTTTGATAGGCCTCTGTACAGATAGAGTTGAAATGAGTTGAAAGTACAAGGAGGAAAGGCAGACTATGAAGAACTGGATTGTCTTGGGATATTTCAGATGGATACCAGAGGAATAAGGTAGGATTTATTATAATGGCATCATTTTGTGTATAGATTTGGTGTGTATGAAGTCATTATTCTCACTTGAATCAACTTTGTGCTGTTTGAGGAAGTAAGAAACACATCTACAAGTGTGGAAGTTCATGTTTCACCTTTAGCATACTGGATATAGGTGGAGGATGTGTGCCTGATCATGAGAATGGAGTTAATGATTATAGAATAGAAATGTTGAAGGAACAACTGCAGTTAAATTTGGAAGACTACTTCAGTTGATGATTTTGTTACATTAGGTTAAATGTTGCTGTTTTCATTTACAGGTGAAAGAGAATGGAGTAACAACATTATACTCTGTACCAAAAAATCCACAGGGAACGACAGACACTTCAGAGACTGGTGGGGATTCAGGCGAGAGGGTAGCAGACACACCAAATACAGACAAGAAAAAAGATAAACCAAAGAGACATGGTTCTTTAGCCTTGTTTTGCAGAAAGGTAATGTTATTTTATTCATTGATCATTATTAAAAACCTAGAATTTATTTAAGGAATTTCAGACAATTTTTTTTATGCAGACTTGTTTATGTTAACGTGAAATTCATTGTAACCCTGTACAACACTTGAGGGTAAGCTATAATAAAACTTTACAAAATTATTTAGTTGATTGCATTTAAAATCATAGTTTTATGTTGTCTTAGGATGATTTCGAAAATTTTTGTAGCATTTTACTAGGTTGTTTCTTTGTGGTTGGCTTTGCCATAACTGAGTTTATATTTCTTAATTCTTAATATCCCTTGCATAGGAAAAAAGAATTCTACCTGCATGTTATAAGTAAAGATGTAACAGAATGAGCCAAGCGAGAAGTGTTCATCCTCCTTCAAGGCTCAGGCTGGGGTGTCTAAATTTTTGTGGAGGTAACCAAGATGAGGAGAAATGTGAGAAAGAGAGTATGTTTGAGGAAAGGATCCTGGATGTTCTGGGTCTGAGTGAAACTAAGTTCAAGGGTAAAGGTGAAGAATGGTATGGGAACTGTCTTAGGAGTAAAGTCAGGGTTTAGTGTAGGGGCAACAGCTCAGGAAGAAGTAACAATACTGATCAAGCAGTAGTTTGAATGTTTGAAAGGGCAGTTAGCTCCAGACTGATATGGGTAATTGAATATGGTTTGCAAGAGATAGGTGATTATTAGTGCTTATGCACCTAATCATGAACAGAAAGATCAGAAACAAGGGTTTTGCGAGCAGCTGAGTGAATGTGTCAGCAGTTTTGGTATTAGAGATTGGGTAAAAGTCATGGGTTATTTAAATGCAAGAGAGAGTAATGTAGCAATTAAAGTTATAGTTAGGGGGGTATGGGGTATTCAGTGAGGTGAATTAGAATGGTGAACAGCTTTTCGGGTTGTGTGCTGAGTATGGTGATTAGATATACCTGGTTTAAAAAAAGGGACATACATAAGCGTACGTGGGGATTAGGAAAGGTATTCAGAGGGCATTATTGGATTACTCTAATTGATTGGTGTGCTAAAGAAAGACTATTGGATGTGAATGTGTTAGAGAGAAGTAGCTGGTGGCATCTCACCATTACTTGGAGGTAAGGGTCAAGATTCATATGAATTTTCAGAAAAGAAGGAACGAAGTGAGTGAGGAGAGGGGTGGGAAACTTGAGGGAGAACAAGATATTTCGGAAGGAGGTTAATAATGTGAGAACATGAACACACACGGGAATATCAATGTAAGGAGCAATTTGGGAAGTCATAACAGGTTGGGATGAAGTGGGGAGAAGGTGGAAGATGTAATGTTTGGGTTGGGGAGGTGTGCAAAGTGAGTGAGTCATGGAGAGTGGTTAGGTGAAGAGGGAAAAGGTGGTAAAAGCCTTGTATAACAATTATGTGGCAAGGCAGCTGGAGTTGATGGTGCTGCAGTTAATTTTTTAAGAAAGGTAGGTGACTGTGATGTTTGTTTGTTAGGATTTTCATTGTATACATAAGACTGCAAAGGGGGGGATGTGTTTAAAATGAAATAATTAAGGACTGTGGTATGAAGTGGTTTGATCGAGTAAGTAATAAAAGGGTAGGAGAGTTGTGCAGTAAGAAAAACTGTGATTGAGAGAGTTGAAGAGGGTGTGATGAATTTGTTTGAACATATGAATAGAATAAGTGAGGAAAGGTTAACAAAGGTGATATATATAGGTTAGAAGTGGAGAGAATAAGGAGAACAGGGAAACCAAATTGTAGATGGAAGGAAAGAGTGAAAAAGATTTTGAGAGATCTGGGTCTGAACATGCAGGAGGGTGAAAGGCATGCATTGGGTAGTGAATTGGAACAGTGTGGTGGACATACTGTCACTGCACTGAACCAGGGCATGTGAAGTGTTCAGGGTAAACATTGGAAGGGTCTGTAATGCCCCAATGTGGTTTCCATGCATTGCCCATGACATATAAAGAAAGGATGTGGGCAGATGTGGCTTTTCTTCATCTGTTCCTGGCACTATTTTTCTGACTTGGGAAATGGCTATCAAGTATAAAAAAAAAAAGATGTGGAGGGAAAGAACACTATTTGGGAGGGCAAAAATTAGTATTTTTGAAGGTGTAGTGGTCTCAGCAATAGTATAAGGATGCAAGACATGGGCTATAGATAATTTTTGTGTGAAGGGGGATGTATGTGTTGGAAATGAAATGTTTGAGGATAATATGTGGTGTTAGGTGGTTTGATCGATTAAATAATGAATGTGTAAGAGAGAAGTGTGGTGATAGAAATGGCATGGTTGAGAGAGCTGAAGAGGGTGTGCTGAAATGTTGTGGACATTAGGAGAGAATGAGTGAGGAAAGGTTGACAAAGAGGATAAACATGGGAGTGGAGGGAACAAGAACAGGGAGACCCAACTGGAGATAGAAGGAAGGAGTGAAAAAGATTTTCAGTGATCAGCACTTGACCATGCAGGAAGGTGAAAGGCGTGCCTGGGATAGATTAAGTTGGAATGATGTGGTATACATGGGTTGGCATGTTGTTGATGGACTGAACTAGGTAAAGTGAAGCATCCAGGATATGCCAAAGCAAGGTCTTTGGGGCCTGTTTGTGGATAGGGAGCTGTGGTTTCAATACATTACACATGACAGCTAGAAACTAGACGTAAGTGGATGCAACCTCTCTTCGTCTGTACCTGGCTCTTCCTCATTAACGCAGGACACCGAATCAAGTATGAAAAAATGTATGTATAGATATATCTTTTTGCCATTTCCCTTGTTAATGAGTTGTGCTAGGAAGAGACAAAGAAATGGCTTCATTTGCTTACATGCACTCTCTAGCTGTCATGTACAATACACTGAAACCAGAGCCCCATACCCCAAGCAGGGTCCACAGATGGTTCTGTGGTTTCTTCTGACTGCTTCATGGCTCACTTCATAGTCCATGGCTCAGTTCATCTTCCATGGTTCTGTTTACTGCCATGTCCACTTCCTAGTGTCTAAAGCATTCCATTTCCAGTTCTTACTCCACATATCTTATTTGTTGTCACTGCTGCTTCACTTCACCCCCATCCATTACCAGGCATCACAGACCTTTCTGTGGTTTCCCCTGACTGTGCCCTATTTCCTGGTTCAGTACATTGACAGCATGTCTCTTCCTGTATGCTACCATACCCCACTGCACTATCCCGTGCATGCCTAACATCTTCCTGCATAATCAGACCCTGAGCACTCAAAAAAAATTTTCCACTCCATTCTTCCATCTCCAATTCAGTCTGTCCCTTCTCTATGTCTTCACCACTTATGAATCATATACTCTCTGTCATTAATCCCTGCTCATCCTCTAAATATAAGCATAACAACGAAACAGTACTTTCAAGCCAAATAATTACAGGTATGATAATGAGAACTTTCCCAAGAAGGGACAGAAAGCTGGTAGTGAAATTGTGTGGTGTATTTATAAGTAGAATAGAATGTTGCATTGTTGAATTTTGTGGAAAGAAACAAATTAGAAAAAATACAGGAACATTTCACAAGTAAAATTAATGGACTGGAGTATGTGAAGTGTGATGAGAGGTTGAAAGAGCTCGAACCATACAATCTGGAAAGGAAAGAATATTGTATATTCTTAGTAACAAATAGAAGGCATAAGAAAATATGTCTAAAGTCTTAAAGGCTCTCAACAAGGAAAATATGGTACTATCAAATTAGTTGTTGAGAACATACTGATAAAATGTTAGATAATTGTTCATGAAAGAAACTTGAAAGGTTGTTCAATGCAGTCTCATTAGAAGTAAGAATCTTTGATGGAGTGACTATAGATACATTTATAAGATTATACTTATGGCTGAAATCAGTCCCGGATGTACCAAGAATGGATGGTTATTCCAAAGGAATAGTTGCAGATGGAAAGAGCATTATCCGATAAGCAAGACATATGGAAGCACCATACACTATCGTTACCTTTCAAGCAAAATCCCTTTATAGGTAGTAGTAGGTATGCACTCTCTTTTTTTCATACATTTTATTAAAGTGTAATCAAGATGCTTTGTGAGAGTGAAACAATAACTTTTGATATGATAATTAGATTTGACAAGTTTTCTGTTGAATGCAGGATTATATCAAATGGTTCAGGGTGACAATGTTATTTTCATGGATCATAGTCTATTAACCATTATCAAGATAGATATTTTGATTGGAACAGAGAAAGGAGCAAAGTAGGGATATTTTCCTTAAAGGCTGTCTTCCATTCCTGATGGTACCTTCCCCATGCAGGAAATGGCAAACATTTAGGGGAAAAAAAATCCAGAGGAAGTTATTTGCATTATTACTGTATAAGCATTCTTTGGTTATTGTTGAAAATACCGGAGACTCTTTTTCTTTTTTCTTTTTTTTTTTTTTTTTTTTTTTTTAAGATTCTGATGGTTTTTGAGATTCTTTTAAATCTGGAGGATGGGTGATACAGACAGTACAAAGATTAAAGGAAGCTTACACTAGGCTATAGACTAGATGATGTATGAACATTTTGTAGGTGACCTTTGCTGACAGGACCACAAAATTTTTTTTTGGTGTTATTTGTGTCCATAATCCCTCTGTAGATACATGTCCTTGGAATATAATTGGTTCCTTTCAAATTTAATGAAGTGAAGAAGATTAAAAATGACAAGCTATATCTTAGTTTTGTCACTTTTTTCATCTGTTTCAGTTCTTCTAGGTAAGCTCTCATAAGACTTTACCATACAGCATATAAAATAAATAAATTGTCTAGGGCCTAAGGCAGCCCCCAGCTTTTAAATGTTTAATCTCAATTTGTATTAAGATTCTTTTGTATCTCTGTGTCAGTTTATTTTTTATTACACTGTTCCTCCATCTGTGAAAACTTTCCTTCACTTCTCATGATTGCTAGAAGTAGAGGTTTGGAACTTTGTATTGTTTTTCAAGTTAAAAGTATTATGCCTATATAAGGGAATTCCAATGGGTTTGTTGTATGCCATACCTTCCTGCCCAAAGATCCTCATTTATTGGGCTCTCGAACACTCAAGAAGCTTGCCAGAGGTCAAAAAGTACTGTGATGATGTGGATTTATCTTGGTAGGGTGAGTGCAGGAAAATTGGGGAGATGTTCAGTGCATTCAGTGTGGAAGTTTCATCTTGTACATGAAGGTTTGTGTGGTATGTTGATTTGATGTTTGTGTTAGATGAGAAAGTGTAATTCATACATTTCATTATAGAGTAGTTTGAGATGGATGTATGTCTGGTGGTGTGGAGTTGTGTAGAATATGTTGAGACATTATGGTGAGAATATATTTTATTATGTTTGTAGGGGGAAGGGGGATTTGCAAGTATTGGTTGCCATGAATGTTGTGGCTGCAAAGTGAACACTGATTGTTTGGTGTTGCAGTTGCATTTGAAAGGAAGATGACCAAATAGTTGAGGCAAATATTAGAGTTGAGTAGATGAATTGTTTTTAAAGGATAATGTGGGATTTTCTTTTTCTTATTCAGAGAGTGTGTCATTAAGTGTTGTAAGGGTGATTGATTTGTGTTTGGCTTTTTTGTTGATGTTTGTGGTTTGGGTAGTGAATGTTATGTGTTTGTTTTAAAGTGGGGACTCGCTAATGCAACATTATTGGGAATGCTGTAAACATTTTGGACAACAGTTGTCAACAGCAACAAACTTGAATAAAGTGGTCCTATACCAGTACAACAATGTTGGCAACATTTTTTTGATAAAACATGTCAACGACGATGGAAAGAAATGTGAAAAATCACATAGTCCACACCAATCAGTTTACCCGACAGCATGATGTCAGCGAGGAAGGATGTCATATTAGCAGAAGCAGTGTTGTGTGGAAAGAGGCAGGGCCCTTGTCGGGTCAGCAGGAAACATTTTAGTTGCAGGTTGCTGACAATGTTGCCATCATTTGCATATGATTTTTCACATTGTTGATAATACATTTGCCAACCATTACCAGTAGTGTTATGTTGGTGTGGCCCCACCTTTATGTTATACAGTGTCATATGTTCTTACATGATGCTAAGTATGGTTGGAGTTTTGCTGCTTGGGAATGGTTGACCATTCTGGGTTATGTGAGGGTGGAAACATGTAATTAACTCTTTGAGATTTGCTGCCACCAGATGCCTTTATTTAAATTGGTCCAAAGATGGAATTAAATGATTGCTTTAAGATTGTGAAATAATTTTATTTAAAGATTATTGATTTATAGAAATTATGTAAATGTGATCCTGATTAGGCATGCTCATATGTAACACTGAAATTCTTTACCTACAGTTTTACACCTTGGCAAACATGAGACTACGAGAATTATGTGATAGATTAGATATAACAGACAAGGATCTGAGAAAAAAGATATGGACTTGCTTTGAGCATTCAATTATTCACCATACAGAGTTAATGCGTGATCGCCACATGGATCAAATGGTTATGTGTGCTATATACATTACTTGTAAAGTCACGGGTAATGACCGCATCTTCCAAGAGATTATGAAACATTACAGGAATCAGCCTCAAGCTGCATCTCATGTCTACCGCAGTGTATTGATATCAAGATCAAACACTTCACAAGGAATCTTGAAACCTGAAGGTAAGATTATGTAATTTGTCTCTTAACTGGAGTGGGAATCTTCGATAGTTTATGAAAGTTTGGGTTTATTAAAAGATCCATGTTGCAAATTCCTGTGAAAATGCATTAGACACTGTTAATGTTTACTTAGTTGTAATCTACTTTTTTTCTCTTTTTACAGAACATCAGTAATTGTGGCCAATGGTGAAATTTCTTTTGGATTAATGGTTTTTCAGTTCAATTCCCCTGGATTTTAGCATGATCCTTCATCTGTTTTTAATATCCTTCAGCTTTCATCTTTTCAATAGGTCATCTGGAATTAATGTGTTAGATGTGGATATGATTGGGATTTTTTCACTGAATTAAATTCCTGGGCCCCATTTTAGGTTTACCAGTGAGAATAACCATATTTAGCTGAGAGCATGTCCATTAGCAGCTGCCTGGTGCACTGTTTTCTTCAGGATTTACGTTGCAGACTTTTGACTATGCCAGATAAGAGAAACCATCTACATCTTTGCCTTCCTTTAGTTTAGGAGAATATGTTGATTGCAGAAGCCATGATTGCTCTGAAAACAAAGAGCTTAAATTAATAGTACAATCAACTGTCTTAGAGAAAAAAGATTAACCTAAGCACAGGACTTATCTCATGTCTTAGCAAATATGCTCCTTAAAAGGTATGCAAGATCTTAGACAAAAAGAGCTGGCCTGCATCCAGTTTTAAGCACAAAAAGAGAAAAGAAAAAATATCTTGAACATTCAACACTTTCCCTTCAGTCATCAGAAACACTATTGGGTGTACAGTAGAGAAATTTAAGAAGGTCCTGGATAAGTATTTATAAGATGTACCAAACCAGCTGGACTGTAGTATATATGCAATTACAGGCCATAGCTTCCAACAACCTGGTTTATCAGCATCCCAACCCAAGCTGTTGGGGATAGAAGACCACCATAGTCTATGCCAGCTATATGTGAGGTATCTCTCTTTCATACTTTATTGCCATTTTCCACATTAGTGAGGTAGTGCCAGGAACAGACATGTAAGGGCCACATTCACTCGCATCATTTTTCTATCTCTTATATAACTGGTTTAAAAAAGGTGTATACACAAGTGTACATGGGGCTGGGAGTCAGTGCGTAGTATTCAATTAAGTACTAATTCACAAATTTGCATGATAAAGATTGTTGGGCATAAATGTGCTGAAAGAGGTAGCTAGTGGGATGTCTGATCACTTCTTGATGGAGGAAAGTGTGAAAAGTACATGAAACTGTGGGATTAGGTGAGGAGTGAAAGGTATTTACTGAAGCAAGGCTGAATGTGGGTTTTGGAATTAAGTGAAAAGTGTGAGAAGAAGAACATGTGAGAGCATCAGTGCGGGAGCAAATGGGGAAGTGGTAACAGGCAAAGAAGAGATGGAGTGAGTATTTTGAATGTATTAGATGGTAGGTTGATGGATATTGGGTGTTTGGGACAAGGAGGGATGCATTGCAAGATAGTTACAGAAAATGGTTTTGTGTAAGACAACACTTTTGAGTACCTATGACCAGGTTTTGCCAAAATGGTAATACTAGCACATAGCACTCATTGTACATTTTGTTTGATGAATACAGTAAACACCCATTCTATTGAAATAATTGGGGGAAAGGTTGGTTAGTTGGAAGTCAAATTTTGTCACCTAATTTTAAACTTTTGAGCAAGGCTGAGATGTTTCATTAGCACTTACAACACTGATACCACTCTTATCTACCATGATTTGATACAAAATGACTGGCCTCTGTCCTATGAAAAACATTGCAGTTGCATAAAACATGGGCACCGAGAATGTTTATATGTTACCCAAGCTGAAGGGTTGGAATGAAAAATATTTTGAGTGGTCGGTTGCTGAACATGCAGGAGGGTAAAAGGCATGCATTGAATAGATTGACTTGGAGTGATAAGGTATACAGGGGGCGACTTGCTGTCAGTGGGCTGAACGAAGGCATATAAAGCAGCTGTGGTAAACCACTAAAAGATGTATGGGTCATGATTTTAGTGCATTACACATGTCAGCTAGAGAATGAGGATGAGCAAATGAGACCTTTTCTTCATCTTTTCCTGGCTCTGCCTTGCTAATGTGGGAAACTGTGAACATGTATGAAAAAACTGATAATATATAATAGCATTGATGATATTTTTTATGCTTTTTTCCCCACTAGTGCAGTCTGATATGCTAATTCATGACACTAGTACAGAAAATTTGAGAATGACCTCTTGCGGATGCAGAACTCTATTTTCCCATGATATATTAATACAGTAGGTAACTGCACACATTCAAGTACATGCCAAAGGGTAATGAAAATGAAGTTCAGCACTGTGTTGTCTAATGGAAATTTTATCCCTCTGTACTAAATTTTTTGCTGCACCAAATTTCCTCTCTTACTTGGGTGGATTATCATCAGGAACAAACAAACAGTGGCCTCGTTCATACACATCCAGTCTCTAGCTGTCATGTTTAATGTGCCAAAACCAGGTACAGTATTACCATCCACAGTCAAGCTCCTCAGGCTGCTCTGCAATTTACCTTAATCATTTCATACTCCCAACATCAGCTCTCTTGTGATCTGTTTCACAACTTTCCTAACTCTCACCCACCCAAAAACCACTAAGACCACCTTGCTTCAGCTCATTCTGTCTAGCACACACCTCCCACCATCTTGAAAGTTCATTTCACATTGTGTACCTTGACATTGTAATGTTTTTCTTTTTATGTGTGCTTGCCTTTCCTGCCTTAGTGAGGCAGCATCAGGAACTGAGCCTTCATGGACAAATCCTCACTGTGCTCCTTCTGTACCAACCTCAGTTTGTTATCATGTGCAGTACGCAGAAGATACATGCAGTATTCTTTCTTCCACATTCCCCAGAATGAGTGTATGTACGTGATGATAGTATCTTTACGTGTGACTGTCTTTCGCTATGGTATACTTCATGTTTTATATAGTATATTTCAGTACCTATGGTATTGGTCTTTTAGGTTACATGTAGACACATTAGGTAAAACCAATTGGGAAGAACATTAGGAAGGAGCCTTTGGAAACTGTGCTAGAGTTCCCCTCTGTCAGTGACCTGTTAAAGGTGAGGCACTAAAGGCTAAAAAGCAGCACTGGAGAGTTCACCAGTTACAGAAAGTTTTGCCATGGCCTTCCCAATGAGGGAGTTCCTGGAGGGAATGCACATCATAGATAGGTCATGTGTAGCTTGCAATTCTCTTCAGATAATTTGCTTAGATTTTCAAGATCATTTTACTTCTGTTTTCTCCAGGTCTTCACTCATTTGAATCTCTTTTATATCTTAATCCATTTTGTAAATCTTCTGTGTTGTAAATGCATTTCAGTATATTACATCATTAACCTCAACATGGATTGTACACCACATTATTTATTAAGAACTTATGGTTTAGGAAAGTATATGCATATCAATGCTAATATATATGTATATGAATTTATCAATACAAATTCAAGTATATGGTTTTCAGGCAACATTGGTCAGCAGCAGGGTAATGCTCCTCCACCCACACCAAGTCATATGACCGGAACTTCAACTAGCTTTGAATCAGAGGAACGAGGTGATCTCATTTTATTCTATAATCAAGTCTATGTGCAACAAATGAAGGCATTTGCTCTCAAGTTTCGGGCAGTGCAAGAGGTATGTTTAGGCTCTGCTTTTGAAGGTATTTTATATTATTTTTTTGTAATAATAACAATCAGTAGAACACTATAGAATAAATTAGATGCTAATTGTTTTATATAGCAAATATTTATCACGTGAATGCACGTAAATACTTATTTGTACTGGATAAGGAGGGGGTTTTAAACTTTTGAGACCTTATCTCTTGAATATGCTGTGTTTTACTTTATATGTATTTCTAGATGCAGTCCACATTAACAACATTTTTTCAGTGATATGTATATGTGCAGCGGTGGGAGGAGGGAGCCCGCCTATGTAAAAATAGTCCGTAACCTCAATTTGAATTCTCCTATCCTGTTCGCTAGCTGCCCTTTCCCCCATTTCCATTTAGGAATTGATCTCATGCAACTCAATTCTGCCTATTCTTTAATGTATTCTAGTAACATATAGAATAGCATGCTTTACTATACTTTCTGGTAATTAAGAGGAAAAAATTAAACATGATAAGGCCTAATGCACTTTTATGTAATCACATTGTCAGAGAATGTGATTACACTTCTCACTTGAAGATGTGGTGCGACAAAAATGCACCTGGACCTGTGGTTTTTCAGCTTTCCTCATGGTTATCAGTAAATGGTAGATCACGCATATCATTGTGACCTTCTGCAACTTTACTTCAGAAACATTAGGAGATTGATAAACAGGTACTTTCTGTTGTAAACTTCAAAATGCCCATTTTTAAGTTAATGCAAGTGCAAAATCTGCAGTGTTTGCATAAAATTTGTTCTTCCATACATCCGGATATAATTTAAAGGAACAGTATAGCCTGTCAATGTTACCACGCTTTCCTCTACCCGTTTTTCAAAGTTTTCTCAATTTTCGGTTGCAACTTAGATTAGGGGTCCAGGCTTTTTTGCTTGAAATTTGTCTTAAATTTGCCCTGCAATTTAGAATAGATTGTGGCTTATGTTCAAGTAAATACGGTAGTATTACATCCCTCTGTCTACTTGCTTTAAAGCCATATCCATCAGCATTGGATGTCAAAGGCACTCAGCCATATACATGTAGGAATCAACTTTGGAGAGAGAGGGAACCCAACCTTAACTGTGTAGGTTGGGGATGCCTAGTTCTTTCAGGGTAGACTAGTCATTATGCTACCATTAAAATCTTTATTTTCTCACACTGTTTTGTTCCAACTTTATATGTGTTAATCAGGTTTACTTTGAGCTCTGTACGTATCACTTCCACATACCTTTTATCTATCCATGTTGTTGCTTCAACTTGGCAGTTAAAAGTTTCGTTAGAAAAAGTCTCCTAAAATCATAGGTAAGATTGTTAGGTATCTCTGAAATTAGCTGAATTCTCTGCCTCATCCAGCATTTCTTTTTATTTTTTTGGTTTTTAATCTTTAGGATGCAAAGTACTTGCTTTGTTATGCATCATAACACTGTAGTAATATTTGTGAACTGAATTTTAGAAAAATAAAGATATGCTGCAATTATGTAATTGTAGAGTTACAGATTGATGTGGGATTTATTTCAGGGTGACCTTCCTCCATTGTCACCACTCCCTGTAATACGCCACACCCCAGTTTCTCCACGTCGAAGGATTTCAAGCAACCACTCGGTGTTTATTAACTCTCTCAGTCCAGACAAAGGCAGCACAGCTATGTCTCCAAGGAAACCCTTACCATACTTTTTTAACCGAAGTCCGGCTAAGGTAAGGGTTATTGGTTGGAAACCAAACTAAAATCATTACTTTTTAACATAGATCATTGGAAAACTTCTAATGATTTTTGTTAGGAAATTAGAATTTAAATTCTGACATTAGTTTCATAGGAAATAAGTGGTAAACAGTCTGGATTGCCTTAACTTTGTAGTGCTGAATAGTATGAGATGATTCTTAGTATCACTTCATGTTATGAATTCTGGTCTTGCTTTCTGTCCCATGAAAGTTAAAACATTAACTGCATCTAGGGCGTAGACACCCATGCTACACTGCAGGTAGGGTGTTAAGTGTTAACAAATATATATTGGATTGGAATCAGTAGAGATAGAAAGACATAAACACAAGCACCAGAGTGCTTTACAAAAGAGTTAAAGAAATAGCTGGCTTTCATTATGAAGTGACTCCAAATTCTGCCCACTTGTGTATGTTCTGGAAGGGATGGGGCTACTCAACAATGTTGAAGATGCATTCATGGAAAACTTGGGATAAAGGGGGTTAAGGTCATGTGGGAAGTTTCTCAACCTACTATACGCTCAAAACTTTTTTACTTTGGATCATTTTGAATTTGTGACACTTTAGAATTAAAGTAAACATGTTCTTTCCTAGTAGATGTTTTGACTTGCATAATTATGGACTTTCAACACTAGAATGCGGCTATATTGTATCTACTTGCAACATACGAACTTCAGCCAGTTCCAGTTTGAAAATGAGAAAATTTAGGATCCTTTTATTTATAATGTCCAAAGGAATCTTTTGTTTTAATATAATGATATGTAGTATTATTTGAAACATAATACTTTGAGGTAGTCTGGGCATGTGGAAAGAATGCAAGAGTGGGAGTTTACAAGGAGAGTGTATGATAGTACTATTAAACTGGTAGGTGTGTGGAAGACCACCTGTGACCTGGGCAAATAGGGTTGAAAAATACTGGAGAGAGAGAAACAGTGGAAGAATGCATAGAATGGAGGCATGTAAGGACAGGGATATGTGGAGAGTTTTGCATTGGCCACCCCTAGATGGGAGTTCCTGAAGGGAACTGGCAACAGAGAAATAGATAGTTGCCTGTTTTTAAAGTACAGTATTTGTTTACACATGGTTATTGGTCGACAGGAAAAGTTTCACTGAACTTAGTAACTACATCACCATTTGCATTGTTTGCTAAACTAGTTTTCCATTGAAGTTAACATAAAACTTTATTTTGAACTGCACTTTGAAGCGAAAGCTTGGCTGGGATTAGTAGGAAGCATAATTTGTTTTGGTCTCTATAAAACGGGCTTGTTTATTCTGTTGTGTGTGGTTCAAAACTTTTCTTCCTTCTATTCTTTATGTTCTTTGTCTTGTTCCATCGTCCCCTTCCTTGACCCCTTCCCTCTGACATAATTATACTCATTATTACCCCTATCCAAAGAAGCAGTAACAGTTTGCTTATTTTCTTCAATTTTTTCATTTTTAAATCATCGTCCATTTATCTCTGGCAGCATTATATTTTGTAATTGTTACTATCACTCTAAGGAAAGAGCTGTAAATGACCATGTCTGTCGACATGGTAATTTTTCAGTCAATCCAACAAAAGATACAATATCATATAGGGCCAAACTTTGGAACATGAAAATATAGAGGCAAACTTTTTGCAGGAGGGAGAATTGCCCTGTTACTTTCCAGGGAATTTTAAAGATATTTTGTTGTAGTGCTGTATAGATTTCATTTTTATTGAATTGCTTGCACTATTAAATATTTATGTGCTTATTTACATCTTCAGGATTTAAGGGTTATCAATACCATGCTCAAGATGAAAGGTGGAGTGAAACGTTTGTTGGGTGACACAGAACTTAGTGGGCTAGATGTTAAGCGCCCCCTTCTTGTTGGTGGCATGACGAGGCGTTTACAAGGTGTCCAAGATGATCGCCTCTCTGCTACTCCAACTTTAGACTTGCCACAAGACTCTACTACAACTCAAGATGCATCTACTATGCCACAGAATGGCCATGCAACAGAGCCAGTTAGTGAGGAATACAGTACACCAGAGCAACCTTAGCCCTATGTCAGTTCTTTTAGTGTTGATACAAAACTTTACTATTATTTAAATCAGATTGCCTTTTTTTATGCTTTACTTAAATGGTAGTGAAATTGAAATGGCAAGATGATACTGTCATTTTCTTATGCATCTTTCCTCTATGTGGTGCAAATGAAGTGTAGGACTCTATGAGCTTTATGTCAGTCGGTAAGACTCGTCATCTTATTAAAACACGTTTGAGTGTTTGCATAATATTCAATTACTTTTTGTGGCATCACTTTTCAGCCCACCCAGCATAGCTTACCTCTTGCTCTGATCTCACCAGCATAGCAAGAAATATTTCAAATTGTTTAAACTGTTTTCAAACCAAAGATATTTGGCTTTGGTTGCTGAAGTTCTTGTTGGGTATCACAAGATGTCACTACAACAGATGGACTGATTGGTGGCAATACTTCTAAATTATTAGATTCTTCAGTTATATTGTTTTGAATATCTTCTCATCTTCAGAAAGATAAGATATTCAATATTAAACTGATAGAAAAATATTATTCACATGTTTATATAGTGAATCATATATAATAAATGTTTATCGTTGTAACTTATATGTTTTAATTTGCAATTATACAGTTGTGTACCTTTTTATTTTAAATTTATTAAAGTGTATATTTTGTATTTTCATTGTTACAGCAATGAAAAGTAATTATTGCAGTTAACCATATATACCTGTCCAGGATTTAGGTTGTGTTCTCATGCTGTTGAGATGGGTTTATGAAAATTCTCAAAAATATTTGAGAGGCATCTTGTTAGTCATATCATGAACCATATTGTGATTATTGGGGGGATACTGGAGTACAAGCTTGTAAATTGTAATAAATTTAATACAACCTGGAATTTTTCTTTTCCACAGAGGGTATCCACTTACATTGGGATAAACTATTTCTTAATGTGGATTTTTCCATGTCTTGATCTGGAAGTTCTTTAGTTATCTATCTCTATCTCATGCCCTTCCCTCTGGGAACTCTCACATCAAGGGGTGGCCACAGCAAAAGAGTCTCCAGTTATCCCTCTCCTTACGTGCCTCCCTCGCATACACCATTCTGCTGCGCATTCTTCCTCTGTTTCTCTCCCTCCAGTATTCCTCTACCCTATTTTCCCATGTCACAGGTGGTCTTCCACTCACACCAACCCCTGTAATTGTACTGTCTTACACTCTTCTTGTAAATTCCCAATCTTGCATTCTATCCACATCCCCAAACCACCTCAAAGTATTGTTTCACCCATTCTAACTCTCCAAAATTCTCTCCCTTTGCATTCCTTGCCATACCACATATCTCATACACCCTTACGTTTCTTCATTCCATCTAGTCACCCTACTTGCTCTTCTCAAATAGCTCATTTCCACAGCCTGGATTCTTGACCTCTGTCCCTCATTCGACATCCATATTTTGGCTACATAGGTCAGGGTTGGGAGGACTGTGCTGTCCCTTAATCCTTTCTTCACTTCCATACTTACACCTCTACCCTTCATTATTCTACTAAGGACCCAATGACTCTTCTACCCTGTATTGCTCTCTCCCTTATCTCTTCCCTCATTTCTTCCAGTCCTTTTCCCCTCATCCACAGCACATTTTAGTACACTTTCTTCTTTTACTCTATATGGTTTTACAAAATCTATACTTTCACTCCATTTCCTTCCAAACACCATTACTTTACTTTTACTTGCATTTACCTTCAATTTCTTCTGCTTACACACACATAACCTGCAACTGCTTTTCACTCCAGACTACACAGTATCATCTGCAAACAATCTTGTCATTAGCCAGCACACTGCGTCTCTGCACCCCTTTTCCCTAGTTTTGCTTTCATATCATATCGCTCCATCTATATATATATATATATATATATTATCAAAAAGCCTCAGTGACATCACACAGCCCTGCCTCACACCTACATGTATCCCAAAACTTTCGCTCGGCTTTCCATCCGTTCTTGCACAAGCATTTGCTGCTCTATAGAAGGCTTTTACACAAACAGTTGTGCCCCTGTACCATCATATATCCTTAACATCCCACAAAGCATTCTACTTGACTTGTCAAACACTTTTTCAAGATACATAAAAGCTGCATACTTACCTTTTGCTAAATACTTTTTGGCAGTCATCTTTGTTACAAAAATATGATCCACACATCCCCTATCTTTCCTAAAACCCCCTTGCTCTTCACTTATTCTGCATTCAGTCATTTCCAACACTGTCAATTTAAATTGCGTACACTTTTCCTGGCATACTTAAACTTATTCCCCTACAATTGCAACACATCCTTAGCCCCTTTTCCTTTGAATAAAGGAACAATAATATAGCTTTTACCCATTCCTCAGACACAACCTTCTGTTTCCATGCTAAATTACATATAAGATGCATCCACTTTGTCACACTCTCCTCCATACTCAGCATTTCAGCCATAATTTCATCCACTCCAGGTGTCTTTCCTACCTTCAGCCTCATTATTGCCCTTGCCTCACTCTTTGCTATAGGCCCCTGCACTTGTATCCTCTTCCTTTCCTCTTCCATACCTATGCAAATAACAGCTGCTGCCTCCCCTTCTTCCACATTCATCAGTTCAAAATACTCTTCCCAACTTCCTTTCACTTCCTCCTTCTGATTCAGCAATTCCCCTTCTTTACTTCTCACATCAACATATCCACTCTTACATCCACCTCTTTCCTTTTTCACTGCCTTCCAGTATAGTTTCTTATCCTGAAACTTTTCACTTAACTTTCTTCCAAAATCTTTGCATTCCTCTATCAGCTTCTTAACGCTAACATACATAGTTTGTATTCTTCCATCCTCCTTTGCCGATCTTCCACTGGTATATTCCAATTAAGCAATGTACCATAAGCCTTTTTCTTTTCTCCCAGATCACTTAAAATCTCTTCTGTCCACCATGCATTACCCTTTTTATTCCTTTATCTCCATCTTGTATCCAACTATTGATTGTACAACCTTTACTAGTATCTCTAAACATTTTAAACACCTCATTCACACATGACTGCATTCCTACATTCACTGCACTTCCATCCAAGTTTTCAGTTGCCTTCCTTTCATACTCCTCCCTGTATTCTTCCTGATTCATCTTGCTTGCCAACACTCACCTCATCATTCTTCCTTACACCATTCCTCCACTTCTCCCTGAAATGGTAAGAGTCTCCAAAGAATCTTTCATCCACTGCCACGTAGTTAATCAAAGCCTTTTGCTCTTTTCCATCATTCCTCAAACGTATATCTGGATCATCTTGAAAAAAGGTGTTTGCAAGGAATAAACCCCTCTCACCACAAATATCCACAAGATAGCTTACATTCTTGCTTATTCCAGGCACTCCCCATTTACCATCTCACCAATTCCATCACATTCATATCACCCAATACGACCACGTTTCTCTCATTCTCAAAACCGTTTATACATTCAAATTCTTCCAGAAAAACTTCATATTGTCCATACCTCATACAGCCTTCATATTCAGAGGCGAATATACACATACTCGAGCTTATTTCACAATCCCAATTTTTCCTTTCACCCACACTATTCTTGTTTCATTCTATCCATGCTCTGTAACACCCTCCCATGCTCTTGGTGATAGTAGAATTGCACATCCTTCTTTTCCTCACTCTCAACAATTTTCACTCATTCCCATCCATACCACACCTTCCATGCCCTCCCATAACTTCACCAATCTCCAGCACATCCACACTACAACTTTTAAACCTCTCCACAATCTCCCTTTATTCTCCCCAGTCATCCCATTCACATTCAGTGCCATCACCCTCAATCACTCATTCCTTTTTACCCTTGGCATAATTGGTTGATTCCAGTGCTGTTTTTTTTATCCTTTTAGGCCTCACCCTTGACAGGTCACTGGCGGAGGGCAACTCCAGTGCAGTGTTGCCAGAGGCAGCAAGGCTCCAAAATTGTCAAAACTAGATGTAACATTACACTTCAGGTGTTTGTCCAAATTTAAAACTTTCCCAGATGTATTTGGGCAACACCTACCTTCTTTAGCTCCGTCCCTAAGGAGTTTACTGACGAGGTCACCACAAGAAGGTGAGGGGAGATTTGGCTACTCCATTAAAAGTAGAGTACCCCTTGAGGTGCTGAAACTCAATACTTTTCCCACTTCTGAGCTTCTTAACTTTCCCTAGAAGCATCACCTCCTACCTCATTGGTTACGATACTGCCACTGCTAGAAGTTATGAGATTCAATCAAAGGTGAGCAAGTAACAACAATTTTCCATAATTTGAAATTTTAAGACTGGCAATATGTTATGTATAATTACCTAATATCAAGCATGCTCATAATTTTCATATGAGAGAATGTACATCACAGAACTTTGCAAAAAATGAATAATAGAAAAGAAATGCCACCAAAGAGACAACAGGAAAGAAGACAAGCCTGCTTTCACACAGTACGTAGAATCAAAGCTCCAGATCTTCATCACAGATACTTTTTCATTCCCTTACCATGCTATCTTGCACTTCATGACCATCACTAACAATGATTTTGCAGTATAACCCATACTTGTCCCTATCAGTAGCAGATCCCATAAAATGAATATGCTCTGACAAAACCATTATTCTACAACTCATAGAGCAAATTTAAACTCCGAAAATCACCACTACTAATCTAATCACCAACATGTAAACACAACTAGTACTCTTTCCTTAACACTACTGGCCACAAATTCCGCATTAACCAACTCTGGCAAACAATGTCCACATCAACCATCTCGGGCAAACAGAAAATCCATACCTTCTCCATCAGTTCTAATAAAAACCAACAACATCCCTTCTCCCAAAGAGTGTATGAACATACTGTTGAAATGCTACTCACAAATCAGAAAGCAACCACATCTATGAGCAGGAAAGTCATGAAGAACTGCTGACCTACTCTCAACTCCTACTGATTCTGACACTGCAATTAAGACCTTCAAGAACTCATCTGAAACAGGCCATTACATTTTCCAAATTCCAAATAAAATACTTTGGTACTATTGCATTCCAAGCTCTTGCAAATACCAGCAACCACTTGTGGTAATGAAACAGTCTCAAACATCTAGAAGTTTGCTAATACAGTACCCATTTTGAAACCAAACCCCCTAATTCCCCCTCTCATATTGCTGCTATCATTGGTATCCAATTTCCTTCACAGATGATTCACAACAGAATAAATAAGAACATTTAACTCTCACCTATATGGTATGGCTTTCGACCCAGGCACTCCATTACCACAATGCCAGCAAACCTTACAAAACACATCCGGGATGTCTTCAACCAACCATAACCCCTCTTCTACATCATATTAGCGGCAGTAGATATCAAAAAAGCATTCAACACTGACCCCTGACACAATCTTACACCAAAGATCCTACACAACAGTGATAAAAGAAAGAAATGGCTAGCTAATTTTATTGGTGACTGCCAAGCTAGAGTCATTCACATTGGCTTTGCCCATGTAATATCTTCTTACACAACCTTCCATCACCAACAGAGGAACCCAATGTGAAATTCCTTACACATACAGATGACAAAAAAATCACATTTTACATCACCCTAACGCTACCCAGACAACAGCAAACCTGCAACACTGCATATCACAACCGCACTATCCAACCCCAAAGGATGTCTTCATTACCACAGATGTCTACTCTCACTCTGGACCCCTGACATACATGTATCCAATCTACATACACATACACAAACCCCATCTCCCTGAATGGTCAACCAAGCCTGCTTCTCATAACTCCAAACTATGCTGGACATCATATATGACAAACACAACATTGATTCATTACGCCATAAACAACACAAAGGCTGTAAACAAAGTGCACGCCCTTAGAAGAACCTAATACAAGATGTGGACAAGAATACTCTTGTATCTTTTACAAACAATTCACTCCAACCTAAGCTGTGCTTTGCCTACTTGGTGAAGTCCTTGGGGGTCCTCACTCTAACATCCCTGGTCACTCACCGTCAGAAGCAAATATAAAAAAGCTGCCAACCACAATACAAACTTTGAGCATTTACTTGATGTTTAGCAACCATAAATTTTCATCATGCTTCCTGTGCAATCTCTCTTTACTATGCTTTGCCACTCAGTTCTTTGCAGCAGCACAAGACCCTTCTCATCAAAATTACTCCATACCAAACCACCAACCCCATTAGAAATAAAAGACACCCTTGCCTTACACTTCAAACACCTATACGTACAAGATTCCCCCACCCTCAATAAAAGCAACAGCTACCCACCCAAACCTGTTGTAAACACCACCCCACCAGAAATTTATCCATAAAAAACAACACTCACCAGGAATGCATGAGTTACCTTTCCCATCTGTGTTGTGGAGACCACCCATTGCAACAACACTACAAACGCAGTTTCAACATATCTCAAGATTCCTCATGTAGATCTAAGATGCGACCTAAGATACTTACTTCTCAAGTGCCCTCTGCTTACCCAACAAAGACACTCAACATGCCACACTCTGGTTTGTGGTCCTACCCAGCGGCCTTGGCTGGCTTTCTGTATGCTGCGGGAGCCCCATTAAAAAAACTCCTTGGCAGAAGGGTAAGCAATGATAAAAGATAGTGCCGTCCTTCCTATGTACATTACATGGTTGAGATATGCATCCATTCTCTAGCTGTCACGTGCAATGCACCGAAACTGAAACCCCCAATCCTCAGCCAGACCCCACAGACTTGTACGTGGTTTGCTCTGGCTGACTCATATGTCCTGGTTCAGTCCAATGACAGCACGTTGCTCCCAGATTCACTCTGATTCACTCTATCGCTCTGGTTCACTGTACACATTGCACATCTTTCACCCTCCTGCATGTTCAGGCCCCGGTCTCTCAAAATCTTTTTCACGACAACCTTACATCTTCAATTTTGTCACCATTCCTCTCTTTGTCCTCGCCACTTCTGATACATATATCCTCTTTGTCAACCTCTCCTCATTCGCTATCTCCATATGTCCTAACCATTTCAGCTCCCTCAACAATACTCTTCTTATTAACACATCTCTCTCTTACCCTATTATTACTCGTGCGATCAAACCGCCTCACAGCACAAACTGTCGTCAAACATTTCATTTCCAACACATCCACCCTCCTCCGTCCGAGGTTCGCTGCGCACATCAGTGTGATTACTAAAACTTTAGAACACCAATTTTTGCCCTCCCAAATAACGGCCTCTCTTTCTACACACTCTTCACTGCTCCCAAAACCTTCGCTCGATCACTTACCCTTTGACTCACTTCCACTTTCATGGTTTCATCCGATATTATGTCCATTCTGTCTTTCAAACACCCTACTTCCTCCCTAAATTTCCTTAACTCAGACTCGCTCCCCAGCTAATCTGTCCCTCTGCACTGTTATGCCTAATAACTTGGTTTTAATTACGCTTCTCTCAACATCCTCCTCTCACACTCTCCCAAACTTAGACACCAACTTCTGAAGTTTCACATTCGAATCTGTCATCAGTGCTGTCATCAGCAAACTACAGCTGAGTCACTTACCAGTCCTTACCCTCTACAAACATTCACTTCTCTCACCACATTATCTATTAACAAATTAAGCAGCCATGGTGACATTACACGCCCCTGTCGCAGATTAACCTTTACCTGGAACCACTCACTCTCCATTCTTCTTACTAGCACACACGCCTTACACTCTTGATAAAACCTTCTTACTACTTCTAGTAGCTTTATTCCGACACCATATATTCGTAAGACCTTCCACGAGGGATCTCTATCCACCCAACCTTATGCTTTCACCATATTCATAAATGCAACATACAAATCATTGTGTTTCTCAAAGGATTTGTCATGTACATTCTTTGAAGCAAATACCTTATCCACACATTCTTAACCACTCCTGAATCCGCATTGTTCCTCCCAAGTCTGATGCTCTGTACACGCCTTCACTTTCCTAGTCACGACTCTCTCATACAACTTACCAGGAACACTTAACAAACACTCGACTTTGTCCCCGTTGCCTTTATACAGTCACACTATGTATGCATTCTGCCAATCCTCAGGCATCTCGCCTTGATCAACACATACACTGAAAATCCTAACTAACCAGTCATGAACCCTTTAACCTCTTTTCTCATGAAATTCAACTGCAATATCATCCACTTCATCCACCTTGCTGGATTTCATCTTACGTAAGGCTTTCACCACCTCTTCTCTCTTCACCAAATTACATCCATGATCCACTTTGCATACCACCCCGAACCAAGCACCTTACATCTGCCACCTTGTCATCCGACACGCCTACCGGTGGTTACACCGTGTGTGAGAGAAGCCTTTAGTGGGGATGTATTATTGTTAGTAGACAGAAACCAATGTCAATCTCTCTGAGGACCTTCTTGCTTAGATGGAGTCTATTGATTTTCTGCTCCTGAATGAAGTTCAACCTTGAGACTGCAGGGTCCCCATAAAAGGGATCCTGGGAAGGAGCCAAATGAATGTGTCAGCAATTATGATGCGAGGGATCGAAGATTAGTGATGGGTGATTTGAACGAGAGATTGGGTAGTGTGGCAGATGAGGAAAAAAATTGGGAAATATGAGGGACTTGGAGCTTGAGGGGCAGCGAGGGATTTCTGATCATTACCTGGTGGAGGCGAGGGTGAAGGTCTACGGAGGCTTTAGGAAAAGATGAAAATAACAACCAGAACACGGGCCAAGTCAATACACTAAAATTTCATACCCCAGCACCAGGTAAACAGCCAGCGAGCACGCAGCGTTACATGCACGTCCGCCAACAGATCTTACATCACCCTGCAACCCGAAATCATTCTTACCAGCTCCAGTGACTTCACGCACGCTCCTGAAGATGGTTTGATGGATTCAAATCGAAACGTCGAGTCAACCGTTGGAGGCATTTTACACAACGACCAAGCTCTGCAAAAAGAGACATTAGACAGAATAGATCAGATAAAAAAATAAAAATCTCTGTGGTGCGCGTGATCTAGTAATTGCTGATAGCCACGAGGAAAATGAAACACGACAATTTCCCAAGTGCACTTTCGTGTAATGATGGCATCGTCATGGGAGATACAAGAATGAGATAGAAGACTTAGAACAGTCAGTTGATATACAAGGAAGCGGTGAAGCTAAGACGCCACTGGTAAACAAGTGTCTCCGGTTGGTGATGTCCTGGTCTGGCATCATGCCTGTCAAAAAATTTTCATTATGTAGACAAGAAAGGGAACTGCTTACAAATTTTGCCTACAGCAAAAATATCCAGTTGTATAGAACTTCACTAATATTCATGTTGATATTGATTGTGTCTATTGTAATAGAAGATTCAATATATCTCTTGGTAAAGGAGTTACAGTTAACAACTAAATTAGCGTTATTCCAGTTAATACAATGGTCATAATTTTTAACATGATTAAACACGGCATTTGGTTTTTGTCCGGTTCTTATACTATATTTATGTTGCTTAAGTCTAATATAAAGATCCTTACCAGTTTGCCCAAAACATTACAGCTTTTACCACGATATGTATCACTGAATCTTCTATTATTAAACACACATCCAATTGTTACATAAATATTAGTGAAGGTCTATACAAATTGGATAGCACTGCCGTAGGCAAAAATTTTAAACAGTTCCCTACATTGTTCACACAAGAAAAGTTTACGACACGCATGATGCCAGACCCGAACAACCACCATCCCGAGCACCACCATCCGGTAACACCTGTCTACCAATGGCGTCTTAGCTTCGCCTCTTCCTTGTATATCAACTGACTGTTCTAAGTCGTCTATCTCATTCGTGTATCTCCCCTGACGATGTCATCATTACATGAAAGTGCACTTCGGAACTTATCGTGTTTCATTTTCTTTGTGGTCATATGCATATACTAGATCGCGCGCAGAGTTTACATTTTCTCGGAAGCGGATACTTAAACCTGACACATGCAAGTGTAGATTAAATGTAAGATGTCTACAAAGAATCTACATATATATCTTTGATTACCCACAACATTCGCATTATGTTTTACATTATCAAAACCACATAGTTTCGTTACTTTACCAGGAGCAATAATAATAATGACCAATGCAAAGCAAGTCCATTTTCTGCTAATATTACGCTACGTACATTTAACCTAAATAATAACAGTGATACTGTGGTGTATTTTTTCCACTATTCACAAGTTTTGGCCACGCTGATCACTGAAGTGTGTTGACAGGATGTGGGACGAGGTACCAACTCGTAATACTTCCCACCACCTACTTCCCCCAACTCCCGTTCTGTACTGAAGTGGTTGAAAGTCTATAAAATAAGATTTTTCTTACCATTCGCGGCATACTCTTCCCCAGTTATCAATCTTTGTGTTTAGATTCGTGTTAGAAAATTGTACCTGAGGAACAACAGATTATCTGCTTTGTCTCTTCTTAGTCCGTTTCTCTGTTCACCATAAATTTCACTCGCGGGAGGGCGGGCTTATTTACTCCAAACATGAGCATTCTCTCTTTCAACCAAGACAAACATCCCTCTTTTTGTCTACGTTTCTTCTCATATACTGCCGTCTCATTTGTGCCGAATGTCTTCGTGTCTGTAGTTCAGATTCTTCATCACTGCTGGAAGTTGCGCGAGCATTCATGCAATCGTTGATGGATTTGCTACTTTCCTCGTCGAAGTTGATGGCTCGTTTCGCGTTCGCTTAGCTGGAGGCTTGTCGGAACTGTCTGGGGTTGGATCCCTGTCTATGATACTGACAACAAGCTGACTAACTTCTGGTCGTATACGACTTGTAATACGAGAAGACGAAAAGAATTCTTGTTAGTATCTACGATCGAGTCAAGTTCCAGCTGTAAAAAAAAGTTTCGACTATAAGCTATCAAATGTTTGTGATGGCTCGACTCGTGTAGATTTTTCATGGTTCCGGAACATGATTCGCCCCTGAGCCGTCACTTCCTGGCTGCAAGACATCTTTCAGAATAACAATAAGAGGCATTACATCTTATATCGATGCAGCAGAATAACCATTTTTTTCTGATCTCTTCGAACGGCTCCAGTATAGCCACACGGTTCATAAAGATCTCCAACTCTGAATTATTTATCTATACATCAGAATTTACGGCCTACTGGCATAACGGCTCTTTAAGGTCGATCATTGTTTTCATAATACGTAATGTGTCATCCCATCTACGCCGTGGATGGCATGAAGTTGGGGTTGATCAAAGCCATAACTCACCCCTTTCTAGGCCACCTACTACAGAAAGCTTGGGATATAACCAAATCAACGAGTGGTGTCGAATGACGTGTGGGAATATTGGCGCTACTCTGTTGCTGTCCTTGAACTATATACTCTACCACCTTAATTCTTCAGAATGCTGGACATTACTCACTGTCAATAGACGAGCTACAGGTAACGTTTAGAATGAAGGTAGTGAATAATTCAAGGTTGTTTAAAAGAAATGTCATGACATTTAAATCTACTTAGCTGATACAAGAGTGAGAGCTGAGAGGTGATCAAGACAGGTACTCAAACGAGTATTCAAAAATATCAAAGGCTTCGATAATCCTGATCAAACAAGCTACTGGAAAACAGATTCGTCTGATTTCACTCTTAGTTATGGTTAGAAACTCGTGGGTAAACGTTTTACCTTGAATGAGGCGAGGTACCTCTTCTTCAACTGGATTGTTAATGATACGAAATGATTTATCAGTTACAGTGATTGAAAGCAGTGCTGTGGATACTTTTAAGAACAGACTTTATAAATATTTCACTTCAGATCCACGACTGACATTATTTGCGCCTCCTTATTCAAATGAAAAATTTACAGCATTTCGCTCTTTGAAATATCTGCATCTTTACACATTTACCACACTTTGAGTTTCGGGTCTCTTCTAATATCACAAACAGCCTTGTTAGGACCCAATAGTCTGTTGCTGTTTGAGTTCCTTTGTATTCGCTTGACATCCGCAGCAAAAAGAGCGGATGCGGAAGCAGTTGCAGAACTCAGAAATCATGCAGATGTTTTGCGACTGCGGATGCGGAAGCGGATGTCACATAAACCATTGATATATACATATATATATATATATATATATATATATATATATATGAGTATAAATCACAAACGAACATGTGATTCATGAATATGTGGTCGCCACAACGAAAATGAATGACGAATTTCGGCCTCTTTCGTGATGATTCACATTTTCAGGGATACAGAGATAATGAACAAATATAAATGGTAATGATGACTTGATAAAACAACTATCTGCAATTTTTCCTTCATTCCCATATATGTACGGTCTAATCAAGACATACAAACAATCCAGCAAAACTAATCATCATTTCAGTTGTGTGTGTTACATATAAACTCTCATCGTGTCTTTTAGTTTTGCTGAACCCAGAAATTGGTACAATCTTCCAGTCTAAAATAGGAAATAGCGAGGATCTTGCCAACAAATCCAATAGCATACATGTAAACTTCAGCTGTTAAGCGAGTAAGTTATGACGTGATGTCACTCTTCGCTAACGTTCCATTGGACGACTTTGAGTTTGTATCTGAAGAACTTGGTAAGCACACCTTCCCCTAGTCTCCGGCTACTATAATCGAACTTTGCATCAAGGACGGCAGGTTTTACATCAGTAATGAGTATCCTCTACAGACATTCGGCATGGCGACGGGTAACCCCATTTCTGCAGTGTGCAGTCATCTCTGCGTGGGAATTCTTCGACGTTAAACTTTTTCCCAGCGTCATACCAACAGGCGCCAGATGTTTTCGTTATGTCGAGGACGTAAACTGCATTATGGCCGAACAGTGAAGACATCGGCGATCTATGGTCAACAGTCTGATTACTTATATATGATTTACGTGTGAAGATGGATATGAGGGTTATCCTGCATTTCTTGAATGTCATGGTGCACAGGCGTATGAACCAGTTCAGGTTCAGCATTATTAGAAAACATACAAGTGTCTGCTCACACACACACACACACACACATCCCTCTGCATGGCCCAATATTCCAAGAACCACTTTCAGTCACAGATAGGTCCATGG
>JAYMFT010103037.1:0-13712 GCA_038088735.1 Panulirus argus
GAAGGAACAGAGAAGGGGGCCAAGTGAGGATTTGTCCTCCAAGGCTCAATCCTCTGTTCTTAACGCTACCTCGCTAATGCGGGAAACAGCGAATATGTATGAAAAAAAAAATTAATTGTTGGATTATTTTCTGCTGACTTCATTATAGAGGAGCTTCATTCCCAGCGGGTTCATTAATAGAGGTGTGTGTGTATATGTGATTTATATGTTACCCTGTCTATTAACCTTGTATACATACATACCGTGTCTTTCACATGGACACACATTACATACCCTCAAACCTAGGCCAGGCACCCATTTACTGACCAGCCCCAAGGGAAAAATGAACAGCTGAGCTGCCTGGGTTCGAATCCAGGCAGGCCTGTACATGAATCAAGGACAGGGACACTCCTCTATACTACAGAAGCTTGCAAGTGTGTGTGGAAAGCAAGCTCTACCTGTTCATCAATATTTGGCTACTCCTGCAGTGCTTCTGTTTATGGGGTGGAGGTGCTTGGGAGTACTGTTAGTGGCAACACCACGCTTTAGGAAGTATGGTCTTTAAATGTGTTAGCTTATTCCTTAAATGAGAGAGTGGTATTTGTCAGTAAGATGATGTCAGTACTGAAAACTTATTTTTCAATATATCACAGACACTGAAACAGTTCTGTGCAAAATGTCAACTTCCAGAATCTCCAACACACAGGGAAACTGAATAAAACAGATGAAAACTTATGATCTTTATGGTACTTCTATGACTTTCATTGTGCTCCTTTTCATTCCAATAGTCAGTTTAGACATCAATAGGATACTTGCTTGCTTCTATTGAACATCAGGGTTTTTGATGAAATCTGAAAGACAAACAAAACTTGAGGAATTACCATCAAATTACTTTTTTTTTTTTTTTTTTGAGAGGTAGCACCAGGAAATGATGATAAATGGGTCTCATTCGCTCACATCCATTCTCTGGCTGTCATGTGTAATGTACTAAAACCACAGCCCCCTATCCACAACCAGGCTCTACACATCTTTTTGTGGTTTTCCGTGGTTGCTTCACATGCCTCAGTTCAGTCCATTGACAGTATGTCATCCCCTGTATACCACATTGCTCTAATTCACTCTCTCCTGTGCTTGCCTTTCACCTTTCCTACTTGCTCAGGCCCCATTCCCTCAAAATCTTTTTCAATTCATCCTTCCATCTCTAATTTGGTTTCCCTTCCATTTCTGACACTTGTATCCTTTTTGTCATCTCCTCACTCATCTCTCCGTATGTCCAGATCACTTCAGCACTTACTCTTCAGCTCTCTCAACCACACTCTTATTACCATACATCTCTCTTACCTTATCATTACTTACTTGATCAAACCATCTTACACCACATATTGTCCTCAAAAATTTCATTACTAAAGCATCCACCCTCCTTACACTCTCATCCATAGCCCATGCCTCGCATCCATACATCATCACTGGGACTACTATACCTTCAAACGTACCCATTTTCACTCTCCCAGAAAACGATATCTCATTCCACTCATTCCTCAGTGCTCCCAGAACTTTTGCCTTCTCACCAACACAATTATTCACCTCTGCTTCCAGACTTCCATTTACAGCCATGTCCACTCCCAGGTATGTAAATCACCCCACTTCCTCCAAGGATTCTCCATTCAAACTCACTTCCCCAACTAACCTGTTCCTCTGCTCTGCTAAACCTAATAACATTATCTTTAATCTCATTTACTCTCAACTTTCTCCTTTCACACATACTCCCGAACTCAGACATTAACTTCTACAAATTTTCATTCGAATCTCCCACCAATGCTGTTTCACCAGCAAAAAACAACTGACACTTCTCAGGACCCCTCACCCCCTACAGACTGCCTATCTGCACCTTTCTCTAGGACCCTTCACTTGCCTCCCTCAACACCCCCTGCCACAAGCAAAGTTAACAACCATAGTGACATCACAGGTCCACCTTCATCTGGAATCTCTTATCCTCCTCTCTACCTACTTGCATACACACCTTACTCTTTTGATAAAAACCCACTACTTCTGCTAGCTTAACCCATATATCATATATTCAAAAGAAATTCCCTAAAGTCACTGTCAACCAGATCATAATTTTTTTCTAGATCCATAAATCCCACATACTAGACCTTGTGTTTTTTTTTATTTCTCACACACACATTCTTCAAGGCAAAACACTTGATACACACTTCATCTATTACTTCTGAAACCACACTGCTCCTCCCCAATCTGATGCTCTGTACATGCCTTCATCCTCTCAATCACCACTCTCCCATACAACATACCAGGTATACTCTACAAACTTACACCTCTTTAGTTTGAACATTCAAATTTGTCCACTTTGCATTTATACAATGGCAGTGTACATGCATCCTGCCAATCCTTAGGCACCTCATGATCCATACATACAATGAAAATCCAAACTATCCAATCAACAACAGTCACCCCATTTCTTAAGAAAATCAACTCTGGTAACATCCACTTCAGCCGCCTTGCCACATTTCATCTGATGCAAGGCTTTCACCACCTCTTCTTTCTTCACCAAACCACTTTCCATGACTTTCTTTATACATATCTCCCTGCCTCAGACACCCTACATCTGCCATCCTATCATCAAAACTTTCCATGACTCACTTCACATATCTCCCTGCCCCAGACATCCTACATCTGCCATCCTATCATCAAACACATTCAACAGTCCTTCAAAACACTCTTTCCTCTTCACCTCAGCACTACCACTTAACACTTCCCCATTTGCCCACTTCACTAGTGTTGCCATTTGTTCTCTTATTTTTCCCATACCATTAACTTCCTTCCAAAACATCTTTCTTTTTCTTGGCGTTTATTGATGCTCACTCACCCCAAATCTCATATGCCTCTCTTTTTTTCATCCCCTGCACCTGTATCTTGACTTCCTGCAACTTGCAACTTTCTCTTGTACATCTCCCAATCACTTGCACTCCTTCCCTGTAAGTACTGCCCATACACCTCTCTTTTTCTCTTTCTCTAGCAACTTTACTACTTCATCCCACCACTCAATACCCTCTCTCATGTGCCCACCTTATGCATGCCATACACTTCTCTTGCATATGTCACTCTGCTTCCCTAAATAACTCCCATTCCTCACCCACTCCCTTAGTTTAGTTCACTCACCTTTTGTCATTCTACACTCAATCTTAGCCAGTATTTCTTCACAAAACTCACTTTTCCAAGCTTACTTGTTATCACCAACCTCTTCTCACCCATATCCTTTCCTCTTTTCCAAAAACTCAATAAATCTTCACCCTTGCCTCCACAAGATAATGATCAGGCATCCCACTAGCTGCTTCTCTCAGCACATTAACCCCAAAGAGTTTCTTTTTTTCTTCATATTAATTAGTAAATAATCCAATAATGGATGCTTATCATCTCTCTTACTCAACCATGTATAATTGTGTAAGTCCTTTTTCAACCAGGTATTCCCAATCATCATTTCTTTTTCACCACACAGCTTGTTATTTACCATTTCCATTCACCTTACAGAATACCCCATACCCCTAACTATATCCTCAACTGCCACATTACTTATACCCGGTCTTTTGCATCAAAACTGTTGACACACTAACTCATATGTCCCAAATTATTTGCCTCTCATTTTCTTTCTTCTCATAGCCAGATGCACAAGCACTAACAATCATCCATTTTATGTAATCCACTTTCACTTGTACCCCCCAATCCCCCCCCCCCCCACACACACACACACAACAACAACAACAACAACTGCTTCAGCAGTAGTGCTATCCCTTCCTTGGCTTTTGCCTTCACTCCAACCCCTGACTTTACCCTAACAATATTCCCAAACTTTTTTTTTTTCCCTAGAGCTTTGTTTCACTTAAAGCTACGACATTCAGGTTCCTTTCCTCAAACATACTATTTATCCTTCCTTTTCATCGTGCTTACACACAAACTTGAGCCTTCCAGGAGGATTAGGTACTGGGACCTACTCATCTATATATCCATTGTACTGTAAATCCCTAATCAGAAGGTATAGGAACTTACTCCTCTCCTATATATCCTTCATACAGTAAATCCCTCTAATCAGTACCTTTTAAAAGATGAAGTTAGGCTTATGACATCTTGCTCGGTACCTTGATCAATACAGTCTTCGTTTCCAGGTACTCTGCTAATCCTTCCTCACCTCTGAAGCCAAAAAATGAGATTAAACATAACTTCAACTCTTTCTGTAGTACAAAACCAATCCAAGACACACTTAATATTCTTACAAGTGTTGCATCTTTTTGACAAATTTAAATTATTAACCTTAAGTTTTGCTGATCACTTACAAAGTTAACTGGAATGACAAATTAGCTCTTTGGATGCATTGTTCCACTATAGTCAAATGAATTTTCAACAATATTAAATGCAGTGTTCGAATTTTCTCCATGGTGGCATAGAAATATTTCCATTATCACGCTACTCAACACCCCTCAAGAGTTTGAAATGAATGTCATATCAAATATACTGCCATCCAGTAAGTGGTAGGGAACTTGATGGTGGTGCCAGACATTCTTGCAGATATGTTGTTATAGACAGAGATTTGCTTAAAAAAAAAAAAAAAAATACATATATATATTATAAACCTTGGAAAGGTCTGTGGGGCCTGGATGTGGATAGGGATAAACCATGGAAAGGTCTGTGGGGCCTGGATGTGGATAGGGAGCTGTGGTTTCTGTGCATTACACATGACAGCTAGAGACTGAGTGTGAGCGATTCCATTTTCTTTAGGGCGGGGTGGCGTCAGGTTTGATGGAGGTGAGCAAGAATGAATATGCACATGTGTATATGCATATGAATGTATGTATATGTTGGTATGTATATGTATGTATTGTGCATATATGTGCATGTATGTATATATGTGTGTACATAAGTGGTTATGTCTTTCTTTGTCTGTTTCCTAGCACTATCTCACTGATGTGGGAAACAGTAGTCAAGTATGATAAACATAAATGTTGGTCCTATAAATTGGAATAGATCAGTTTTAAAAATTGGTTTAAGGTATTGTTGAGTCATGATGCTAAGAAGCACCATTGGAGTTCACTCATTATGGAGACTCTATTAGAGTGGCCACCCTCTAGAGGGAGTTCAAGGTGGGAACAGGCATCAGAGATATAGATAGATAGATAGATGCTGCATTATATGACACTTACATACTGTGGAAGTAAAACCTATGGTAATAACTTTTCTGAAAAATGATTTGAAACGCAGTATGAATTAAACTTATTGCAGTGCTGTATTATATAAACACAAAGATTAGAAATTTTATGTAAATTGTGTTTTGACAAGTAACAAAAAACACATATGGTAGTTGACCCCCATTTTTGTTTTTTTAAGTTCAGAGAGCCTGGTCATATCCTCATGATTTTTAGCATTTTCAGGTTAGATGTTTAATGTCTGGTTCTAATTAGGTCAGTCTTTACAGATGGTGCTTGTTCCCAACTGATACACCAAAGGATATGATTAAGGTAACATCTGCAGAGGGTGGGAAACAAGTAGATGAAGCAATAACTTGGTTTTCCATCATTTATCCTCGTACACAACTTCCCTCTTGGCCAGAGAAGCACCGACCGGTGAGACTTTTCTTATCCATTATTTGATAAAACTTGTTTTCAGTATGTTTGTAAGTATGGAAGTCCATGTTTATCATTAACACACTGACACACTGGACTTGGGTTGAAAATGTTTGCCATGCTAGATGCTTGTATGCCTGATTCATCCCACTGAATTGTAAATGGAGTAATGATAAGAAATAGATAGATTGATTTAAGAAAGTTTGTGAATGGATTTTTAAAGAATGTGGAATATAAAGTCTGAATAGAAAAGTTTAAAGGATGGTATATATGAATAACAGAATCAAATGAAAATCTTTGAAGAAGAGATCAATGAGAAAGTAGAACTAGAAACTATTTAGGAAGGAAGTAAATGAAATTCAAATAAAATCATATTAAGAGCATCAGTTTTTCAGTTGTGTATAGGATAATGCTAGTGACAAAGAATGAAGTATATTAATGACAGAGAAGTACTTTAACCCTTAAACACCAGATGACTATCAGAAAGTTGATTTCATATGGACAAAACAAGGACATCAGATGTTGTTTCCCATTACAGAATGTTTGAAAAACTCATAAAACTTATAAAAGTAATGCATATATGAAAAGAAAGTGAACTAACATACCATATGTTGCTGTGCTATAACATTGAAGTTAATGTGTAGATCACTTAGGGGAGAAGTGGTAGAAATGGAGAAAAATGTCTTTTTCAGATTTTCTGTTTCCCATCATGAAATGACAGAAATACATTTAAAGTAAAGGGTACATTAAAAGAAAAGGGACTAACATTCAGTATGGCCATTGATGTAACACAGAAATCAGTGTAAAGATCCCCAAGAGAGTGATGGAGGAGGGATTTTGGAGGGTTTTTGTTATTAAGATTTTCTCCTACTATAAAATGAAAGAAGTGCATGTAAAAGTAAGATATATGTTTAAAAAGTGAGATGATATGTATATGGCTGTAGTATAAGGAAATAATGCCTAGATCCCCCTTGCAGAATAATGAAGAAATGATGGAGAAGGCTATGTATAACAGTCTGAGGCACCACTGATTTATCACTCATGCTGCCTGCAAACCTAGTAATACATGTCATGATATTGACACATGCTTCAAAAATAGACCATGAAGATTGGCACTACTATTATTATGCCTAGCTTTCACTAAGCAGTAAGCTATGTGTGCAACAGTGTTAAAGTGTTAATAAAGTGAGTAGAAATAATGGTGAAAGTGATGTGTCTGTTGGTACTTTAGAATTAGGAGTAAGGAGAGAGTGAAGGATATGTATGGGGTTCTTACAAAATCATTACAAGGGAGGAGGAAGTATGAAGAGCAGTATAGCTCCTTAAAAGAACGGAAAATTTGTGGATACTTCCTTTCACAGGAATCCCTTCTACCCTTATAATACTCTAGCACTCAGGAGGTTGGCCACATCCATGGGTTATAAAGTAACATGCATGTATGTGCAGAGTGCAGGGCATTTGTGTAGTATAGAAAGTCCTCATTGTCTTCTTTATGATAGTGGCATTGTGGATATGAAGGGTCTTAGGATATGTTGAACAGCGATTGTAGTGTTGTGGTGATGGGTGACATCCAGAATGTAAGCAAGAGAATGTGACATGTTTGTCAGGGAAGTGTGGTTTCTGGTGGATGGTTGTTTGGTGGAATGGAGTTTAAGAATGAGTTGGGAGGTTGGTTGGTTAGTGCTTGTCTGGTTATTTCATTGTGCATGTTTTGTCTGTGTTATGTTTGTTGGAGGTTGGGGAATCTGTGAGTAAAGTTTACTGAAGTGTGAGACAAAGGCAAGCTATTTTATTGCTACTTACAGGTTGGTGGTTAGAGTTATTTTGGGTGGGAAGGGTGTAGTGCTCGTGTGTAGAAATGAGTGATGAGTATGTTTACGTGGGAGGATCATTGTGAAGATGTTGTGTTTGTGATAGCTGTGCAGCCAATGATTGTACTGAGTGGGTTATAGATCAGCAATGGTGAAACTGCTGTGAAGTGGATGTGTAAAATACAGATGTAACTATGAAATAAATTTCTTTTTTCTCTCTCTCTCTCTCTCTCTCTCTCTCTCTCTCTCTCTCTCTCTCTCTCCAGTCACGGACAAAAGTCCACATCGAGGCCGGGCCTTAATTGAAATATAGAGTATTATGAAATGGAAAAAGAAAAGACAAGGGAAAGTATTTACAAATATTTGAGAAAGTGAAAGACCTGTCTTTTGAAATATGCAAGGTCATAGTTATTGGGAAAGACATGGGAAGGTAGAGAATTCCAAAGCTTCGACATAAAGTGAAAGAAGCAGGTGTCAAAACAGCCCACTCTTGAGTTACCGATAGCCACACAGTTATCATATGATGCAGCAGCTTGCCAAGTATTGCATGGTCTAGCTAGTGGTGGGGGCATACAAGCAGCCAGCTCTTGGAAGCAGAAACCAAACCAATACATTTAGAAGAGGGAAAGTGAACCAACATTGTGGCATAGGGCAAGGGGTTCAAGTTTGGAAGTTAGCCTGGGACAGTTTATAAGTTGGAATGCTTTCGACTCAACTCTGTCAAGTAAGGAAATAGAGCTAGAACCACCCCAAATGTAAGACAAGCACTCCAAACAAGGAGGAATCAATCCCTTGTATAAACGGAGCAACTGTTCAGAAGAGAAGAAGTTTTGACATCTAAACAGGACACTCAGTTTCTTAGAGGCAGACTTAGCTATTTCCACAATGTGGAGTTTCCAAAAAAGAGTGGATATTACAGTAATACTAAGTGTGTTCATTGAGTCAAGAGTTGGAATTACAGAACTGTCGAAGGAGAGACAAGAGTTGTGAGGAGTTTTCGATTGAGATATAGGTAGAAATTGGGTCTTGGAGGTATTAAACTTCACAGAATTTTGTGTACCCCACTGAGATATCCTGTCCAAGTCCAAGTTTATTGTGGAAGTTGTGTCAAGGCAAGATGCAGATCGAGTAAGAGAAGATGGAGCAGAATTGAAGTATGTGGATGAATGCAGTGTTGAGTCGTCAGCGTATGAGTCCTTGGATTATTCGTGGAGGAGAAGAACTTGTTGAAAAAAGGAGAAAAAGTGTAGGGGACAGGACAGACCCTTGAGGGACACCACTGTTGTTGGAGAAAAGGGGGGAGACTGATCCATCAACCACTACAGAGATAGATCAGCCAGAGAGGAAGCTAGATATGAAGGAGCATAGTGAGGGGAGGAAGCCAAAAGAGGGGAGCTTAGAGATGAGACCCCGATGCCACACCTTGTCTAAAGCCTTAGATATGTCAAGGGCAACTACATATGACTCCCCAATATCTTTCAGGGACGATGACCAGACGTTAGTGAGATAGGAAAGAATATCACCAGTTGATCTCGTCTTATGGAAGCCATACTGGTGATCAGAGAGAAGACTTTGATTTTCGAGGTGTTTAAGGATGTGGGAGTTGAGGAGGGATTCAAAGACTTTGGAAATGGTAGGTGTCAAAGCAACAGGATGATAGTTAGAGGGGTCAAAACAGTTACCCTTCTTAGGGATGGGATGTGTCAAAGCATGTTTCCAAGGTGAAGGAAAAGTTTTGGTTTATAGGCAGAAACAGAACAGACAAGAAAGCAAAGGAGCAAGTTCAGTGGCACACTCTTTCAGTACATAGGGATGGATGCCATTAGGACCATAAGCCTTACTTGCATCCAGAGAAAGAAGCGCTTTTCGGACAGTCCGAAAAGAGATTACAAGAAGAGTCTTAGGATTAGTAAGAGGAGCATCAGGGTGTGAGGGAATGTTAGAGTCGTCCAAGATGGAGTTAGAGGAGAAACCATAACCAAAGAGAGTTGCTTTGTCAATGGAAGAGACACCTATAGTACCATCAGGATGAAAAAGTGAGGGAAAGGTAGAGCAACAGAAGTTGTTAGAGATGCCCTTAGCTATAGTCCAGAAAGACCTATCCGTGGATGACGAGGAGAGGTTATCGCACTTCCTTTGAATAAAGGAACACTTCGCCTCATGGATAACGCACTTGCAGCGATAACGGGCAGTAATAAAAGTTGAATGAGAGCCAGAGGCAGGAGAGTTTTACCAAGCCCAACATGCCTGATCCCTTGCCTGAATGGCCTCAGATCAGGAACGGTTGAACCATGGATTGGATGAAGAAGTAGTCTTGGAGGAAAAGGGACAAATACTTCTATTCCCGCAAGAATAACCAATGTTATGCGTTTGGCAGAGACAGAAGCATCTCCACATAAAGGACAGTAATTTACCCAGGGAAAGTTAGAAAAGAAGTTGCGTAAGTTATTCCAGTCAGCTTTGTTCAGGTGCCAGTATTTACGATTAGAAAGGGCTGCTGGAGGGGGAGGTGCCGTTAGAATAGATACATTTATGAGATTATGATCAGATGAACCAATTGGGGGGAGATTGTGTATTTACAGCGAGATGGACTAGAAGTGCCAAAGCTGGAGTTTTCGTGGAGGGATAGCCGCTGGGTGTACCCAATTTAAAGTAACAGAAATAATATTGTAGTCAGAGAACCCTAAAGGGGGCAGAAATGGTGTGTGTAAAGTGGGAGGGTTTAGAGAACACAAAAGTAAAAGAGCTCGTGTTAGAAGAGTGGTCAAGACGGTCAGGGACTAGGGGAGGGTGTTTGATTAATTGTCCCAGATCATTCAAGGAGGGAATAAGGAAAAGATTGGGCTCCTCCAGGATCGTCCCGGTTACAGCCCAACCAATCCCTGTGGAACTTTCAATCAAGTGTTGCTAACTCTTCTCAAACGTCTGTGGCATCTGCTTACAAATATGTTTGTCATACCTGTAGAGCAAATGCAACTCTAGCTCTTGAATAAATCACTTTCTGCCTAGAGATATAGTTGGCTTATTTCACCAGTTCCAAGCAGTAGCAGGTATTTCAGGGTGATAGGCTGTATTGACGGAACATACTGAGAGAGACCGATTTTTTTTTTTTTTTGTGTGTGTAGAAGGCTCCAGTCACAAAACAAAAGTCCACATCAATGCCGGGCCCTAATTGAAATATAGAGGGAATTAAGAAACGAAAAAAAAAAAGACAGGGTACGTACTTACGAATTTTTGAGAAAGTGAGAGACATCTCTTTTGAAATAAGCCAGGTCATAGTTATTGGGAAAGACATGAGAAGGTATAGAGTCCTAAAGCTTCGACGTGTAGGGAAAGCAGTAGTTATCAAAATGGGAGGGATATAATTCCACTAAAATTGTAACAAGAAATGCTAATAGAATTTGCTAGAACATATTCCCATGACCGCATTAGTTGAACGACGGAGATGCGGATACACAGAATTTACTTGCCCGTCACTTTAGTCAACATTTATTGCTTATAGGGTCATAATGTTAACTCCAGCTCATAAAGTTATGTCTTGAAATTAGAAAACCAATCGCTTAATGCTGCTCTTCCGTAAGACGTGATCTTTATCCTTAGGCTGCCATCATTGCGTTTGTTTACATATTGGGTCAGCTGATGGCGTACCCTGCAGCTCGCTGGGCCACCTACCCGCTCGAATTGAGACAGTCCTTTGAAAAACTATGTTGCCTTCTTGGGCCGGTCGCCAACAAGTGATTAAAGTGGGTAGGGCCTTCCCTACAATTAAAGTTTGCAAAAACACGCCTGAATTACTAGCCTGTGGATGAACTGGAGCTAACAAGTTCTTCTTCATACTGGAATAAAGAGGCACAGATTTACCAGGCTTCCCTGGAAGATTTGCTGCATTTTGTGTGATTTTGATACACTGAAGAATCATTCCCAATATTACTTAATGATTTGCTGCCCTCTACATATACTATATTTGGTTTCTCTTTCGTTTACCTAAAAGCAAATGTTTTCGTACGTATGCCCTATTTCATCTATTTTATTGATAATTACGTAATTATATATATATATATATATATATATATATATATATATATATATATATATATATATATATATATATATATATATATTCCAAGCAAACTGACGTAAACAAACTATTCGACTAGTATCATATATGGCAAAAGAATGTTGTATCAGTAAGTGCAAAGTTTTACTCATCGGCAATAAAAAGAAGGCGAGTTCCAATGTGGATATAACTAGGCTACAAAATGTAAATGAGGAAGAGAGAGAAAAAAAAACTGGTTGTAAGCACTTGGCTACATAACGTAAATGCGTAAATGAGATGAAATACTTAAGTGTAATAATCTAGAGTGACTTAAAGCCAAGGATGCAGTGCATAGAAGTATTTCTAAAGGCGAACAGAATTTTAGGATATAGGTATGACATTCGACTTCTAGTCTAAGAAAGTAATTCTCAATATATTTCGTAACTGAAAGCATTGTCTTTCCCTCCGTAGAATATGGTGTTTAGTTTTATTCACTCGCTAGTAAATACATAAAGAAAATAGAAGAGGAACTGTGATAAATGTCAACACTATCTTAAAGAAACCCTCACAAACCTTACCTACGTAGTATCCGAAATGATGAAGAGAAGTCTTGTGACAGCAAGACAAGACTAAGTAAAATTTTGAAGAAATGTCGCTTTCCCTAACCTTCATTGCCCTGCTCATTACCGAATTATGTCAAATTCTTTAGATAATCAGACCTTTGAAAATATTGTGATTGTATTGGTCGTAAAAAGGGGAAGCTTCTTAACACCAACGAAAATACTTTTAGGAACGATAAATATTAATCCACCCGCAACCATCATTCTAAGGATGTTGGCTAGGCTACGTTTTTCAAGTTAACTTTTTTTATTTACCTTTTTCAGGTTAGTTGTTAAAGCAGGAAATACTCTCCTAAAATTTCAACAAAACATATACCCACCACACAATTTTCTTTTTGGAATTTCTATGTTCTTAGTGAATGGCGATTGTAGAAAATAAAATAATTTTAGATGCGCTTTGAAACTAACTTCGGGAAATGGATTTATATTTTTTCGACGACTTACATATGTCGTTGTGAGTAAAGAAATACCTGTAAGGCAGTATTTGTTTTATTTATTTTACTGAAAAGTTTCGAATGTGGTAATAGAAGTATGTGTGTCAGGAAAAAATGTTGGGTTGATATCAAGTTATGTAGTGCTCTTGTAAAATATCAACAGAACATATAAAAACCTCAATAACCTTATCTAGTATCCGAAATGATAGGAAAAAATAAACATTACACTCGACTTCAGCGCGTTGCCCGTAAAGTTTTATGAGTAAGACATATTTTGACTAGATCATTGAAAATATTTAAACCATGAGTACTAGGGAGGTGTGGTGAAGTTACCATAGGATATGGAGATTTGTAGAAGCATATTACCTCAGTATTACCCAATATTTTCCCGGATATACTACTGTCGCCTTATGCAACATCATTCAATGAAACAATAATCAGCAGGCATTTCTGTAATCACAACGAACTACATAAAGAAACACAAACACAAGTAACTTTATCCTAAAGTTAGTTGCGCTGCGGAGTTAAAGTGAAAATTGATACGATTCCAACGTCAGTACCAAAGTGGATTCTTAATTCCTTGATGATCTAGACCATGTTATGTCATGTTAAGGTTGATAAGCTCAGGTTTATTGGGTTAAGGTTGATAAACTCAGGTTCATTGGGTTGGTTTGTGTTTCTCTTCAGAGAACCACAGGTAAATAGAAAATGATATGGAAAATGATATCCTGAAAAACACAGACTAGCTATCATAGTTGTACGCGATGGTTGTAGGTGAACTAATATCCAAGTAACAAGTCTAGAAATTTGTTTCCTCGATCTTAAAGAGATTTCTCTTTTTATGTCACCCTTAAAATGGCACTATTATCAAATGCAAGATTATCCAACGACTTTGACATAATGCGTTAATGAAGAGGGCCATGTAGGGTATTTTTAATTGTGGCCAATTTTTATGCCTTTTTCAACTGCTCTTCTCTTCGTGTGTATGTGTGTGTGTGTGTGTGATTAACAGTTTATCCGTATTTTTATTCGGCAGATGACAGAAAAATGACTGAAATAGGATATAAGTACGAAATTGGCGCTCTTTACATCCTGAGTGTGATTGATTATAGAATATATATAACATCCGGAGGAGGGTGGATGTTTTGGAAATGAAATGTTTAAGGAAAATATGTGGTGTGAGATGGTTTGATCGAGTAAGT
>JAYMFT010103048.1:0-13712 GCA_038088735.1 Panulirus argus
GGATTGTTTGTGTCTGGACTGCCGAATGCATATGACACGCTGTCGCATGGGAGGCTGATTATGAAGCTGGAATATCGCATGGGTGGCTGATTATGAAGCTGGAATATCGCATGGGAGGCTGATTATGAAGCTGGAATAAGTGGGAGACTCCTTCGATGGACAGAAGATTATCTTAGCAGAGGAGCCTTTTCTAAATGGATAGAAGTTACCAACGGGGTACCGCTGGGTTCTGTCCTAAGACCGTCACTCTTCTTAATCACTGTGAAGGGCTAACCAAAAGGTATGGACTCTTGAGCCTTAATGCGATGGTAGATGATGCAAAGTTCATGAGGAAAGTGCAAACCGAGGAGAACTGCATCAGTATACAAGGGAACATAGACACACTCCAAAATTGTACTGATATACAGTTGATGAATTCAATCCAATCATATGTTGAGTAATGAGGATGGATCACAGTGAAAGGCCTACATAATCATTTAGCAGGAAATAATGCTGCATGAATGAGTGTGTGAGGTACACCTGGGAGTCGAATACCGCCCCTAACATGTCGCCAGAGCCCCACAGTAGGAGACGACAAATTGTCTGCTGGAAAATAATATAACTTTCAAGTAAACGAATAAGTAAATATTCAGCAGGCCCTTCATATCCTGCGTTAGGATAAAACTAGAGTATGCTTCTTAATTTTAGTCATCTCACCTGAAGAAGCACTAAGAACTAACAGAGAAGGTCCAGAGGAGGCCAAAAAAGAAAATAATGGAATTAAGAAAGCAGAGTCACTAGGGAAAGTTAGAGGCCTTAAATTTGTCCACCATGGAAGAAAGAAGAATGAGGGGTGACCTGATCACAACCTCTGAGTTTTTATATCAGACTGGTGTAGATGGCGTACAGATCGTCGAAAGATGCAGGCACAGAACAACTAAAAGGCCAAAACATGACATTAAAGGAGCACCTTGTTAGGATGCAAATTAGTGTTTTTACAGTATTCGAGAAGTGGATGATTAGTGTCAGATGAAAGGGAAATAGCGGACATTAGAGAGTTTTTGAATGATGGGGCCCGACGAGTGTAAAACTCCCAGTACAGTACATACAGGACCTGTACTTCCACAGCAACAACTTGCAACCATTTTACCGAAGTCAGCTGTTCCTAGTATGTATATGCATACAGAAACTTTTTTCAGAGATCTTCAGGTGATGAATCCAATAACCGGTTGTGGTCTGAACCACATACACGACTCATTCATCTTTATTTGATGCGCATATTCTGTGGCGGCCGCCTACCCGCCCGCCCGCCCGGACCCCCCACGCCCTCCAGTTTTGGTCTACCGTCCAAACTGGGAGCACTTGCGATTCCGTCCACGACCGACCTGATACATATCTGTCGTCCACTCAGACGACACTTTACAAGTCCGCCTCATCTCCAGGGTAACTGGTGCACCACCAGGGGTCACTTTCAAAGTCACGACCCTCTAAGTCCGGCTAACATTTTCGTCTGGCCAATCAGATGGCATATTAGAGATCATCCTGTACTATTCCTCCGGCCAGTCAGGAGACATTTCAAGAACCAGAATTAATTCTGCGTCAAGCCACTTGGAAATTCTATGAGAAAGCCTACCTTCCCATCCGTCTGGCCAATTGGAAGGGCAGCCTATAGATCAACACACGTTCTCCATAATGTTTGTTAAAGGAAACCTCACAGTTCAGCCCAAGCTCAAAGTTATACGATACTCTAGATAGAACATGCAAAAACTGGTCTGCAGGAATCACCACCACAACCCCAGCAACAGCGACGGGGATCACAGCCAATCCTGCTCGGAGATGACACAGCACCCGATCACCCCATCACGCTTCTGGTCATTCACCAACTCGACCAACTCTCTCGCACACTGTCCTGCGCTCTGGGAACGTTTCCCATCACTTCGTATGCCCGACAAAGTGACAGCAGCACCACGGTGATCCGGCCGGCCACAGGGGCAACACGTACCACAAGCCCGACGGAGACGGTCGCCCCGACATTTACAGAAAACAAGTCACATCCTCAACTGTTGTGTCCGTGAATAAAACATCAGAGGATCAGCTAACCCCCCCATACCCGCGCACTTCGTAATTCGTATTTCGTGTGCGTCATCTCTGTACGTGGGCAGATAATCATTCAGTCACCGTGAAATGCATCATCGTCAGTGCTTCTGCCACAAGGCACTTGGAGGGGGGCTTTGTAAAATCATATCAAGGCAATCTGCGACATGACGAATACATCATAAACACTCAAGTAAAAACTGGACGATCCAGTCACGAGCCAGAATACGATAAATGAGTTTCAGGTTAAAAAAAAATTAATAAAAGGATCCAGGTGTATAATTCTAAACACAACACAGTTCGGGGAAGGGAACCTCTTAATCTTAATCATCATAATTCTCTCTCGCTCTCTCTCTCTCTCTCTCTCCGTTTGTGCACGACTTCAGTCGTCCTCATCAATTTCCTTTTTTTCCTTTTTCTTGATACACAAGATAAACAAGACTGAGATCTACAGCAGCAGAGATCCTGGCGAGTCAGATCACCTCGGAAGCTTAAAGGAAGACTGGGTTACGAGATAAAGGACGGCCCCTCAAAATACAGCCTCAGATACGCAAGTTGTGCACATATCTGACAGGTGAGGAGACACGTAAAAACAAGACAATCACAGAAAAAAATTAGCCAGAAAGTCACTTTTAAGGGCCTGGATAGAAGGAGAGCAACGGAGAAGGGTGCAGGATCAAACATACTGAGGTAGAGATACGTTACTGTGTAACTCCCTACTTGCACTGTACAAGGAGGGAGTTGTACACTCGTGGGGCTCCAGTTCTTGGACATTCTCTAATATCATACAGCTCTTTAATCTTCTGTATGTTAACCCATTCACTGTTTCCTCATATCAGTTTATTTCATTAATCTACTCGTATATAAGTACTTCGTTGCAATCTTTCTAACAATATGTGTGTGTGTGTGTGCGTGTATTTTTGTGGCTTAAGTTCATAACATGGGCTCTGGTTGTTCTATCACGCACATTTCATTATCAAGTTTATTTGAAAACTCAAAAAGGTTTTGATCAGGTCACTCCTCACTCTTTTCTTTCCATGGTGGGAAAATATGGGGCATCTAGCCCTTTTCTTGTAACTCAGCTCTCTTTTTAATTCCGGTACTATCTTTGTTGCCCTCCTCTGGACCTTCTCTGTTAGTTCATTGTGCCTCTTCGAATCCGGCCGTCCATCCGTAATGCACTGTTTTCCTTCCAGATGCCAGACAATTCAAATATGGGGCTAAAGTTTCATCTGCATGCTGCAACGTGCATGATTTCCGACCCTCATGATTTGGAATACACAAAACTGTGGAGGACGCACGAATGGCGCGAACCCCATTCTTCCAGCGGAGCCTACGGCCGGGTGAATTTTGGTTCTAAGACCTATATCTTCACACTGACCAATCCCCGGAGCAAAAGCACGAATCATGACACGGTGCTTTCGAGTCCTCCCCTGGCTTGTGGCAATTAATTTCGGACAGCATTACTTCCTTGAGGACGAAAGTATGACCTTTTCGTATGATGGCTCAGTCTTTGCCCTGACCTTTAATTTAAGGGCTCGAGTCGTAGATTACGATGTCATATGCAGGGGTAGTGCCATCAGGATTAAGACTGCAATAGCAGTAAGGCTCCTCGAAGCAGTGATTCGATGCTTCGCAGACAAAACCTGACTCTAAAAGGGCAGCGATTGTTAACCAAGAGGACAGACCCATTGGGAGCCTCGTGTTCCCAGCCACAACCACAGGAGACTCAAAATGCGCTCCGGATGCAGCGAGGGAGCGTAGGACCGATGGCCCAGCGAGCTCGTGGTCACCCTTAGGGAGGAGCAAAGAAGCCCTGGGAAAAGCATTACCAAGACCAAACTCTACAAGTATTTATCAAACAAGAACCAGAGCTATAAATCTGTTCGACATGCGGGTAACAGCATCAGTGGCAACAATTCAAGCATTACCTACGTTCCCTCAACGATACAAACTATCGTCATCCTTGGGTTCGACAGAATTCGAAAATGAAATTTTGAGCTCTCTTACCCCACTTGTTTTGGTGTGGTTGGGACTTCTAATTATTCATGTTTTTTTTTCTCTTTACGCAAAAACTGCAGAAATAATAACACGAGACCGCATGACGTTAATGAAATACTATGTTACGCTGAAGTATAACACCAATGTTTTTGTTTTCTACGAAAAGTTTTTGGAGTTTTGCCAGATTTTCTGATTATTCTTTCACTTGCCGCAAATTTATGTTTCAATTAACCATACATTCCTCGTTTTCAAACATGAATTTCAAATATTCACGTATACTTTACCAAGAAACACACACACACACACACACAAAAAAAAAAAAATCAGTATAACAGAAAGCAGACGGAAGGAATGCAGAAGCATCTGGTAATTCAGTTACGGGAACTTCCTTTACCCCTCTAGCTGTGCCTGATAAGCTCTCCTGCCTTGTGTAGCGTCACCGTCACGTAAAGGAGAACAGGAATACCCATACGTGAGACGAGACCCGGACGATCATGTCAAAAGGCTTCGTCCTGCGTTTCAAAATGCAACGCATGGCAGGTGTGTCGACAGTTCTTTTGCTGACTGTACGCACTTCGCCGTGCCTAAAGCACTCTGAGAAGTCCACGAAGCGAGTGGTTTTGGGAGAACGACGAACACCAAAACTCGCCGACAAATCCCAGCACTCAACAGAAGCAACTAAATGCCGGGCGCGACCAATGCCCTTACGACACGGTCGTAAAAAGCGTGGGGGACGGAAAAGAAGGCAAAAGCAATCCCCATGGGAAATAAAAAAAAAACACTTGGTGCGGCCAGAGAGAGAGAGAGAGAGAGAGAGAGAGAGAGAGAGAGAGAGAGAGCATTCCAGATCCTTACTTCCCGCTGACAGCCTCAACTCTCTCTCTCTCTCTCTCTCTCTCTGAAATATTGGCAGTCTGTGCTTACTAATCTCACCGCCAGGAAAGGAAATGGCAAGCGTAAAAAACCGTAATAAGACATGGACCCTCCATTAGGCCAGAAGGAAGATAGCGGGGGTAAGGAAGAGAGGCCGAGGGTATTTTTCACTTTGGTGAAAATCCAAAAGAAATTTGCCTTTGAGGATAAATATAACCCTACGATGCCTCTTTTATTTTCTATTTTTTCCTCTTGTTATGTTACATTCACATGTTCGAATTACATTAACATAACCGGATTACGATGGCGAGGAAGAAAATTACGACGTCCGAATTACACACAAAAAAAAGGTAACAAAACTTTTATTTCCAGTGTAGTTTCTGGCTTCGGGAAGTCATATATCGTTAATTTTCCGCCTGGTTTTGTGGAAGGGTAAATCGCAAGGCAACTGGAGGAGGAGGAGGAGGGAAAGGTCAGGTGTGAGGAGGACACGCAAGAGGGAGGGAGGGAGGGAGCGGGATGACACGTCGATGGGGTGTCGAGAACCGGGCGGGAGACGAGAGGGAAGGAGTGGACATATAGGAGGAGAAGTACGAAGAACGTGAAGCCACAGAGGATCAGAGAGTGAAAGGCAGGCGAGAGGAGAATCTGAAAGGAGAGGAAGGGAAAAGAACGACGAAGAGGAAGGAAGGCAGATAGGAGAACAAGAGGAGACACAACATCGAAGTAGAAGAGTAAAGGAGAAGAGACAGCAAAGAAGATGGTAAACACATAAGAGAGGTGGGAAAGAAGAGGCCAAATTCACGCTTGGTTTCAGCGTCCTCCGGCGGCAGCCTCGCCTCCCTCCCATATTACCGCCGGTGGACGACAATAAAGATGAGGCGAGAGCGCTGGGAGGTGGCCAGCGTGAGGGGCTGGCACTGCACACGCGATGGTGATGCCTGGGCGCCGCCACAGTCGACGACCCACACTACAGGAAGGAATTACTGCGAGGGAGGTGTACGCCAAGGGAAGAAAGCACGGCTGCAAGCATTAGGAAGAGCATGAGGGAGGAGAGAGGAAGAACATGGGTAATGAAACAAGCCTGGATTTGAACGATGAGGCAAATACATATTAAAGAATGTAATTTGAGAACGTGATCAAGGAAGGGGTTCAAATGCGTAACTATAAGAGAAAGATTGCATAAAGACGAATGGAAAACATTTTATGAAAGAGAGCAAGAGGAGCAGACGGAAAAGTACTAATGATGAATAAAAACGTGCGTGTGTGTGTGTGTGTGTGTGTGTGTGTGTGTGAGAGAGAGAGAGAGAGAGAGAGAGAGAGAGAGAGAGAGATACACCCAAACATGAGCTGAGCTTGGGATGACTTACAGGAAGGGATGAACAAGTCTGTAAGTTTGGAGGTAGGCTACGATCGGTTGGTGTGAGGTGGGCAGCAGGTAGGCTGCACAATTTACAAGTGGGATCTGGGCACGAGTAAGCGAGCTGGTAACAACTATATTATAGGAGGGTTTGTGCAGAGGCGAATTAGAGAACAGATGAAAGCAAGGCTAAGCTTAGTGCAAGCACAGCATGTAGACACACGTAAATACGGAGGACGGAGGGGCCTGGAGGAGGCACAAGAGATCCCCGCTGGACCATGCGACAGTAATACACAAGCCTCGATCTTAGTACAGACTAAATATAACAGATCATTAGCCAAATGACACCGCACTGCTGATAATCTCTGGACATCTATCGACAAAGGCAGTAATTCTCCACTGCAGCATTTGATCTCATCGCTGCAAATATAAAAAAATACCTCCGTCGGGAATGGGGTGATCTAACGCGAACTAAACGTAAGCCAACGTTTCTCAAAGTCCTGCAGATGAATGACCACTGCAGCCTTTCAGTGCAGTATAAAGTTATAAAAGAAAAGTTCCTCAACGCAGTATTCATACCGTATGAAATAATACGACCAAAACACAAACCAATGTTAGGCTGAGGCTCAGCCAGCAAGCTCCTAAGGGATTCGGTGAACAAAAGTCTTGGAGAGGAATTTCTTGTGGCCGGTTCCTACTAAGGAAGAAATGCGTATGGATGGCATCGCTTGCTTATCATTTATTCACTTGGTATGTGGCCAGGCGCACATTCCAAGCGGGTGCGCGTATCTGAATACAATACGTGCTCCATTTATTTCCAGCGTCGTCAAGATGGTTCCATTAAAGTACTTAAACACAGCACATTCCCGGTACGGAATGGGAGTCAATGTGTCACTGTTTTAAAAGTCAAACATCTGTACAAAGCTGTTTTAATCCCATTCGCAGAACACAACTTATGAAGTATTATATGAAACATTAACCATGCAAGTGCGAATGATTTCATTTTCAGTTTATAACAGATTAACATCAACTTCACAATATGAATTCCACCGAGATATTGTGTGTGCGCGCGTGTGTGTGTACAAAATCTATGTTACGAGGATACAGTTTTAGACTTGTGTTGCCCCGTTGCTTTACCTCTTATAAATGTACCACGTCTTTACCCCTAAGTGTACTCATACACATACACACGCACACTTAGAGAGAGTAAACTAGTCGCTCTTTCCCCACATCTGTCCAAGGCACATACTTAAAGTCTTCGGGGGGCTAGGCCCAGCTGTTGGATTTGGTCGTTCGTCCACCAAGCTGCTGGAAGCCACAGCACTTCGGCTCACACAACCCCCACAGCCTTTCCTAGTTATTCCAGTTCCACGCAAATATTTGTGCTACAATATCACGGCATCACTTGTCAGCGCCTTCTGCCAAGTTTGACTATATTGCGCCAACATATTATGTGTTCTCCTTTGATTACAAAATTTTATCGAACTGGGCCAGTAATTAAGAGATATGACAAGCTGTAGCGCCGTGCTGCCCTGGGTTAAGCAAGGTGTTTGATTCAATAAAGTCGGTCAATCTACATCCTTAAGAGAAAGCACAGCAACTGCAAAAACCTACCGAAAAGGTTTTGGTAACAGCTCTACTTCCTTCATGAACTATGCCGTCGAGCTGAACTCTCTGGGACAACGTCTAAATCCAAGTTCTCCTTCCAGGAGAGGTTTCATGCCCTCTGCTCGTGGAGCTTTGCATCTGTTTTATACAGAATTCCAGGAGACTGGTCTTGGAGCAAATAGTGTGGCCACCCTGTTACTGACCCTCTCGAGGTCTTACTGTGTAATGGTGATATCCTTCAGATGCAGAATAGGGTCATCACAGTTCAAGAATAAATCACTGGCTTATTCACCTTGAAGGCGAATACTGAATACCTCACTGAATACCATTTGTTCCTACTACTTCCTAAAGTTTCCGATCTTCTCTTTTTTACCAATCATTTATTTACTTGCTCTCCAGCGTACTGGTTCTCCTTGATCTAAACTTGAAGTATGGAAAGAAATATTCATCTTTTATCTCCAATGACTCTTAAGTTCTTTTTTTCCTGGTAGCCGCACCAGATCTATAAAGTTCGTAAAGTGAACGAGTCTATGCTTCCTTCAACCAGTTCGGGGAAAACCCATCCATCATCATTTTCTCTAAATTACCTAATGTCGACAACCCCCCCCCTCCCGGAAAGCTTTTTGATCTGTTTTTTGTTGCGTTAAACTAAACATTACCGTGTGATTCATTTACCTTAACAACCTCTACCCGTTATCCACCATGTGCGACGATATACCGAACATTTCCCCAGGGGCGTAATGCACCCACGATTTTCTCCCTAGACAGACTGGGCCATTAAGGAACTCATTATAAATCTTAAAAACCTATGGTCTCAAAATGCCACTTCTTTCCACGCCATTAATGACGTTTACCCTCATCCACCGCCGCAGCGGCATCTCATTAAATACCCGCCGCCTATTTAGCCCCGAAAGATCATCTGGTTATGGAATGAATTACCAAAATCCTCATCCATCCCGAACCCGGTGTGCTGCCTCGGGTAGCGCTGCCTGCGACCAGCAGCCAGAAAATCTAATTACCTAATATCTGATAGCCTTAACCACCAGACCTTCTCTTCCATTAATTTCTTTTTTCTTTTTCTTCTTTTCCAGCCAGCACTGGGTGAACGTTGGACAGAGCATTTAGAAGTCACGTTCGTTACTGAAGAGACCGGAAGAAGGTGTCGATTCAAGACAATTCTCCACTTTTTTCTTTAAGCTCAGGCGAGAGCCGAAGGGCTTTTGTTATGTACGCAAGTAAGTGCCTACGTACATACGTCTTTTTATCACTTTTGTTATGTACGCAAGTAAATGCCTACGTACATACGTCTTTTTATCAGTCACCTCTATACAGGTATCCCATCGCAGGTCCATATATAGTGATAGAATATTTCAACTTTAGCGAATACTGACTGGGTTGATAAACCGCCCACCTCCCTCATCTAAAAGTGTCTAAATTTCATTGAAGATTCCTACATATGCTGGTGAAAGTCCCACTCGTTTCGTATCATCTTTTATCTTCTAAGAAATTTTAAGGCCAGGCTCCCAATGTGTAACACCTGCAGAAGTCTAAATATTCATAAGTTTTTAAAGACATTTCTAAAATCTTCTTTGTCGAGACTGAAATATGACACGCCTTTACAAAAACTGGAAGATACACCGGCATCGGGCCACCCTCTGAGGCGTTCAACTCGGGCCACCCTCTGAGGCGTTCAACTCCGGCCGACAAAAAAGTTACCGCACGACCGATATGTAAAAGGCGATGACCAAGGGATTTCTCCCGGAAGCCCGCACCACCGCCAGGCGGGTCTTCCCTTGCCGTCCTTTCATTCCTACTTTACTCAAACCTCCTGTTCGCTGAGTAACATTAGCAAAACGAATGTCATAACCAACTGCATCATGGGTTAATCCCCTAACACACTCCACCAACCAACCAGAACGCATCCTGCACTGCGCACGCCACCGCAACCAGTGCCCACGACTCGAACCGCCGCTGACATCTGCACCTCCCACGCACCAACTCCCACGCCTCCAGCACCCACTCCCTCCTGTTCCTGTGTCTCCACCCCACCCACATACCGCCGTCACCACCACCTACACCGAGGCTGCATCGCCCTAGCCCAGCCAGCCACCAACCAACTCCTCTCTCTTCCAGCCTCTCATTCTCCCAATACGTTTGAACCCGTCCACTTGGTCATCTTTAATTCCCGGTGAGAGTGGAGGGAGAGAGGGAGGGAGGGAGGGAGGGAGGCAGGCAGGGAGAGAGGGAGGGAGGGAGAAAGTAGGTCAGGGCAGGACAGAAGCCCCGGTCGTTTGCATACCTGATTATTTTCCAGATCCTCCCGAACGACACCTTCTTAACGAGGCAGTTAGCTCGGGAGGGGGGAGGGGGTAGGGGAAGGTGCTAACTGGAGGTCATTAACAATAACATCCAGAGAGAATTACGGCCGTAAACCAGTTACCAGGCGCTAATCACCACTGCTTCCCGTCCGAAGATGACCCCGTTAACCGGGGCTGTAGACAGCTACCACCGGAGACGTCGAGGACACAGACGAATGGTTCGCCGTCTACGGATGACAGAGACAGGTGTAGGTGGCCGGATGAGTGGTGGGATGAATGACGAGGCTGACTGACAGACGCGAGACATGGATAATTACACAGATGGAAGGAATATAATTGAATGAACTGATGTGGCCAGAAGTGCTAGATAAATCTCTGGCCACACACCAGTGTGTGATATCCTTTTAAAATATCTTAATGAAATATACCAGGATCCTAATAGAGTTATAAGACCAATATATGAAGTGGGGGCACTGACCCCTAGAGCGCGACCCTTCGACCCTCAAGTGTGACGGCGTGACTTCTGACCTGACCTTTGCGCGACCTTTAGTGTGACCGTTAAGGGTCAGATGTCACGTGACAACAGTCGTACCCAAAGGTCATACCGTCGCGTTCAAGGATCGTAAATCAAGGGGTGACGATGTTCACATGAACAGAGGAAATTAACCAAGATAGCCGGAAGGATGGTCAGCCCACACGGGACGGGGGTGGACACACTCGACCAAAACGACACACAGGGAGATCTTCCGTGAACGAGGAGGCGAAACGTACGTGAGCGAGGCGTTTGGAGGCCTCATTGAGACGCTTGTGATTACTGGAATTACCTTCCCCACTCGGAAGCCTTACAGTAGAGGGTATGGCGATCGCCTCCACCGACATGTGTGTGTGTGGTAACCATCTGAGGCACTGACACGGCGAACAATAAACGGGGGAAATATACCGCGCAGGTCCTTCTGAGAACAACGGAACCGGATATTTATCCCGCAAACTTTGATTCCCGTGAACGAAACTGACAAAATCTTTATCGGTTTTCTTTTTGTTTCATTAAGACAGTGATCATTATATGCTCCTATGCAATCAGAACAACCGATGAAATCTGGTTGTAGGGGCAGGAGAGGTATACATGATATAACTGAAAAAGAAAAATGCATAGAGGGAGAAACTTATCATTTTCAAAATTCAGTCACCGATACGAAAACCCACACACAAGATACGTCTTTCATGCACCACGTACCGACCCAAGGTGGTAGGAGTACGAAGTACTACCCAGTACCAAGACCAGGCAATCGCGTAAATAATCTCCGACTCCTCTCCAAGAACGGAGCCCATGGCCCAGCAGCCAGTAGAAGTTCCAGATTTCCACTGTGGGAGACCAACCATCAAGGTAGGAAAGTTCTAACCAAAAGCTTATCTTGGTTATGGTTATATCAACAAGATTCCTTGCATCAAGGAGCAAGTGGTGACAACGCGGGCTGCTACATCCATTCTCGCTTTAAAGTTAATAACTCGTGTTCCACTTCCCAAGGATTTACAAATGAATTACAGTCATAAATGAAGTCATACCTAACCTGTGTATTGCAAGAGGAATCATAATTATTTCAGCTTCCTGTTACCCTGCGCTCAAGCTCACTCGCTTTGATTATTTACAGGCCAAGTCTCCGCGGTGGGGCGTGTTTTGATTAGTGCTAAAATCATTCATATAACATTAACGTTTTCCCACTTAATGAGGAGCCAGAAACGTTTCTTGCTGTACGTTTCCTGCTGTCGGTCCAGGATTGTAGTGGATTGTTTTCCCCCATGAACTATGCCAAATTAATCACAGGCCACAGTCGCTTTCAGACCCAAGAGGAGGAGGAGGAGAAGGAAACACATTGGTGGAGTCACACAGCTTATCTTTAAGGCTCTGACAAAGATTCCTTGCTACGAACGGGGGTGTGTACCTTACACCAAAAGACTCATAAGTTACGCCTTAAAATCCATGAAGTATTCTATGAAGTTTGTTCCTCAGTAATTAAAAAGAACTTGTATTATTTTGCGCCTTCAACCAGCTTCTCTCCTCATCAGCATGCAGGCGAAATAGCTTTATCTAAGGCCAACAATATTGTTTAAAAAACAAAGGATTACAATTTCGCCACTCTTGAAAAATATGGAATCTGTGATCTAACAGGAAAGCGAGGGATCTTTTTTTATTTCCAGTATAGCACTGTGGAGTCTTTTGAGACAGTGAGTCGCACTCTAAGGCAGTGTACTTCCGGTTAATAGACACGAAAATCTCTCACACATCGCTTCTCACACGATCAGATAAGGTAAGCAGCTCTGGGACTAGTTGGAACTTGGATCGACGACTGCCTGGGAAAATCAGATACTATTACCATATGCATACCTGGTACACCTGGTGCAGTCCTTAGGGGGTCTTCACCCCCACAGCCCCGGGCTAGGTCCAGGTTGTTGGATTTGGTCGTTGGTCGACCGAGCTCTTGGAAGCCCCTAGCGATCAGGCCTATATAGCCCCCACAGCCTGGCTGGTCTAGTACACTTTGTACGTATCTATCCAGGACACTTAAACTTCTCTGCAGAGCATCCCATGCTATTTCTAATGGTACACAGCAAACTACTGAAGAGTCTTGGGTTCGTCTTTTCGTGCATATCGCACCTTTAGTATTTTACGAAGTCTTCCATGCCTTTCGTGCCAGTAGGATGTTATTTCTGAATACAAACTGGCAACCATACCTCCTAGGAAATTCCAGGTACGGACGATGACGTACCTCTCCCGTCTGCGCTCCATGGAGTATAGCCTCAGAGATTTCAGCTGCTCCCAGTACTTAGGATCTCTACCACAATCAAGGGCTGTGAAAGATCTCTGATCATTTTCTATATCCGCAATTTCGCCCTCCTTGTAGGGTGATGTTAGGATTCAACAATATTCAGTTCGTGAAAGAATTAGCGCTCTGAATGATATCAACATTGGACATAGGTGCTTCTTATCCTGTCTTGAAGGTCCGCAGGATCCAGCCTGCCATCCTTCTGCAAGAGGCAACCGTTCTCTCTCTCCTTTTTTTTTTTTTTTTTGGGGGGGTTAATATGCTCTGTTCTGCTTTCAATTCCCACACCATTCTGAAGGGGGCAGCCACTGTCCTATCTTCCTTTGATAGTTCTTCCGTGCCTCCGTTTGGCCCTGTGTCTCTGATTCAAGAAAGGAAGTGTACTCAGATATGCGGTTGTTCTCACCGTATTCTTTTAAGCAGCGCCTATAATGACTATACAATTTTGTATAGTAGATACTGAACCCTTCCCCCATACCGGCATTTACGTTTCTTCAGCCTGTCCAAACATTTTCCAGTGTTTAAATTTACATTTTCTCCGCTACGATATGCCAGTCTTGCCATACATGAAACTCTCCTTCGCCTAGTATCTGCAGACTCTGTCCATCGCTTGGATTCGTTGCTCATTTGCTGCGTCGTTCCTCACCCCCTCCGTGT
>JAYMFT010103059.1:0-13712 GCA_038088735.1 Panulirus argus
TTTGTATATATATATATATATATATATATATATATATATATATATATATATATATATATATATATGGCTCCTTGTTATTACACATAGATACACTCTCTCTCTCTCTCTCTCTCACACACACACACACACACACACACACGCACACACTAGCGGCCCGGGGGAAGGGGTAGTGGGGGGGGGAGGGCCAGGTGGTGGTGTTGGCAGCTAGCTAGCTAGTTAGGCCCACCACCCCCACCCCCACCCCCGCCTTCCCCTCCTACTTAACACAGCGCATCCTGTGTTGCCCGGCTGAATCTGGTTTCCTCGCCTTCAGTGTAGGGCTGTGGGGGTGGGGGTGGGGGTCGGGGTGGGGGTGGGGGGGTCTAAAGTGACTCTACTTTATTACTTATGTGTTTAAGTATATAAGTAAAAATCCTTTAAATTCCACCGCTTGAATTTGTATTGCCTTCTAGAGCGTGATGAAGGATAGGTCAGGACTGTGGGCCTCAGGGAATTGGCTCTCTTGCAAGGAACTGTAAGGGTTCGAATCCTATTGCTGGTTATTACGTATCTGAACCCTCATGACGTCATGGATGGTCCCCATTACATCGTGATCGTCACAGGTTGAACCCCAATCACATTTCAGAACCCCATTCCAGCCCCCGTGACGTCAGACTTGAACCCCCATTACACTGTAGAACCCCATTACGTTGTCCGCCGCCCCCTTCCTCCCCTTTCCCCCTCCGCCCTGACGCTCCCCTTCCCCTATGCCTTCTACGTGAGTGCCCTTAGCCGCCCCTAGGGGCAAGGGGGGAGGGGGGAACCCGGAAGTGGGTGGAACGCCTAAGAGAAGTTGGGGTACGGGCGAGTCCATCTGGGTCCCGGGGGAGGGAGGCTCTCACCCACACGAGCCTACCCAGTTATTATTACAATTACTATCGTTATTATCAATATTATTATTATTATTATTATTATTTATTATTATCATTATTATTATCATTAGTTATTATTATTATTATTATTATTATTATTATTATTATAACTATTTTTGTTTATTATTATTATTATTATTATTATTATTATTATTATTATTATTATTATTATCTGGCGTCTTGGCTTGGGGGTAAGTGACCCCATTAGCTCCACAAATAAATATTTATCTTTACATGAGATCGTGATTAAAGATACAATAATTTGTGGTATTATAAATTACTTGATTGTTGACAACGATGGTACCGTAATTATCTGTGGGTAATCACCGTTACATATGTTAATATCTTAATTAAAGGATCCGGATCTCCTTTCTGTTATGGGGTTAGACACAGCAGTTAGATTTTAAACGTCCTCCACTTGCTAGCACTTAAACGCCCTTCAATTCCCAGGATTTAAACGCCCCACACATGCCTGGATTTAACGCCCTTTCACGTGGTAGGATTTAAACGCCCTCCACTTGCTAGGATTTAAACGCCCTTTCGCTTGCTAGGATTTAAACGCCCTTCACTTGCTAGGATTTAAACGCCCTTCACTTGCTAGGATTTAAACGCACTTTCACGTGCCAGGATTTAAACGCCCTCCACTTACTAGGAGTTTAAACGCCCTCCACTTTGCTAGGATTTAGAACGCCCTTCACGCGCTAGGATTTAGAACGCCCTTCACGTGCTAGGATATAAACGCCCATCCACTGGCTAGGATTTCAACGCCCTCCATTGGCTAGGAATTCAACGCCCTCCACTAGCTAGGATTTCAACGCCATCCACTTGCTAGGATTTAAGCGCCCTCCACTTGGTGGGATTTTAAACGCCCTTCACCTGCTGGGAAATTTTCTAACATGTCCTCTCCATCTAGTTTTCCTCCAAGAATATTTCTAATAGCAAATTCTGCTTCTCCATCCTGCCCGTCCAGCCAGGCAGATAAGCGTCTCTTCCATCGCACTTGTCTCTCCCTTCCGTAGTGGAACGGGACAATCCCGCGTGGTAGTAGGACCTGCCATCTTGACCTGACTGTTCCCAGGTCAGGTCAGAGGTCAGAGAGGTCAGGCCGCCATCGCACACCCCAACAAAGGATCGTTCAATGATTGTTTGTGTCGGCGGTTGTTTGAGGGGGTTGTTTAAGGGGGGTTGGTGGGGTTAGACTAGGGTTGTCATTTAAGGGGGTTGGATTAGGGGTTGTTTAAGGGGGGTTGAGGTTGATGGGGTTGGATTAGGGTGACTTAAGGTGGCTGAGGGGTGGGGGTTGGTCGGGTTGTTTAAGGGGGTTGGGTGTGTGGGTTTGGGCCTATGTAAGAGAGCCATTTCAGGGTTGGCCTATCTCATAGGCCGTGGGGACTCGGGCCGGGCCAACAATAAATTAGATAAAGTATCTGAGACTGGCACTTTATTGCCAAAGGACACATACGCACACGCACACGCACACACACACACACACACACAAACACACACACACACACACACACACACACACAAACACACACACACACACACACACACCTCAGACAACTACCACTACCACCGCCACACTCCTCCTGTATTATCACAGCTCCCCCCAACATAGGGCCCAGTACTATTCCCCCCCCCTTTCCCTTCCCCCCCCACCCCCACCCCCCTCTCCCAGGACAGTATCTCTCTTTCCCTCTTCTTGTTTCAGCATCCTTCCTTCTCTGAACCATCATTCTTCTCTTAGCTTTTACCATCTGCTCCATCGTGATACATATCCTCCCTCTACGTAGTTTTAAGGATGACGTCCTATTGGGAAGGAAGGTTTGTGGCTAAGATAGAAGGAATCCTCCGCGATTTATTCCCCCCCACCCCCCCACTCTCTCCTTCACTCTTGTCTTCCTCCATCTATCTATCTGCCCTCACAAGGGACTCCATCCCAACCATCTTCATACCTTTAGGATCGCCTCCCTAATCCCTATAGATGGAGAGAGGGGGAGGGAAGGGAGGGGAGAGAGGGAGAGGGGGAGGGTAGCCTGGGCTGCGTTCTTATACCCTCCCTCTTCCTTTCCTTCCCCCTCTCCTCCCCCCAACACTCCCTCCCTCGGTGGATGAAAGCGAATTCATGTTCCCCTCACCCCCTTCACCCCCCACCCTTAGGGGTGCTTGGAGGAAGGGAAAGGGCGGTGGGGGGGGTGAGTGAGGAGATGAGATGGAGATTCAGATGTGTGAGGGAGCCACCATGATGGAGCCACCATAGATGGAGCCACCATAGATGGATTGGTGGTTCAGTGGTTTCCTCCCCCCCTCCCAAACTATATCCATTTAGGACACAGGGGTTCGAATCCATCCGAGACATGGGTTCAAGCTTAGCTGATGCATAGATGTAGTTTAGACGATACGTGGGTCTAACATAGCCGTACCTTGGTCTCTCCTAGCAGACACGCTGGTCTAGCCTAGCAGATCCAAGGGCTAGTCTAGCCGATACTTGGGTCTAGCCTAGCAGATTCATGGGTTAGCTTAGCAGATTTATGGGTTAACCTAGCAGATTCATGGGTCTAGCCTAGAAGATTCATGGGTTAACCTAGCAGGTTCATGGGTCTAGCCTAGAAGATTCATGGGTTAACCTAGCAGATTCATGGGTCTAGCCTAGAAGATTCATGAGTTAGCCTAGCTTATTCATGGGTTAACCTAGCAGATTCATGGGTTAACCTAGTAGATTCATGGGTTAACCTAGCAGATTCATGGGTATAGCCTAGCAAATTCATGGGTTAACCTAGCAGATTCATGGGTCTAGCCTAGCAAATTCATGGGTTAACCTAGCAGATTCATGGGTATAGCCTAGCAGATTCATGGGTTAACCTAGCAGATTCATGAGTTAACCTAGCAGATTCATGGGTCTAGCCTAGCAGATTCATGGGTTAACCTAGCAAATTCATGGGTCTAGCCTAGCAGATTCATGGGTTAACCTAGCAGATTCATGGGTATAGCCTAGCAGATTCATGGGTTAACCAAGCAGAGTCATGGGTCTAGCCTAGCTTATTCATGGGTTAACCTAGCAGATTCATGGATCTAGCCTAGCGGATTCATGGGTTAACCTAGCAGATTCATGGGTCTAGCCTAGCAGATTCATGGGTTAACCTAGCAGATTCATGGGTCTAGCCTAGCAGATTCATGGGTTAACCTAGCAGATTAATGGGTCTAGCCTAGCAGATTCATGGGTTAACCTAGCATATTCATGGGTCTAGCCTAGGAGATTCATGGGTTAGCCTAGCGGATAATTGTCTACAACAGAGCACACATAGCTTAGCACAGCCTACAAGGGGACCCACTGGAGACATAACCTAGCCTAGCCCAGTTTTTACGGCAACATAGCCGGACCGTCATACGTCCATTACATAGCCTAGCTGTTACGGACGATCGTTACGGGCCGTCACAGGCTGCTGTAGTAGACAGCGTCACACACTGCCGTTGTGGAGACCGTCACAGCCTTAACAGGTCAAAGGTCAGGTCACCATGCCCAAGGGTCGTACCGTGGTCCCCTTAAAGGGTCGTACCATGGCCCACCCCCTCCGAGAGGGTCGTCCGGTCGTTATGAAAGGGATGGGGGTGTGGGGGGGAGTCTCTTGAGCTACGGGCCTAGGGGGATCAGCGTGTTTTTGTAGCGACAGAAAAAAAGATAAGCAAACAGGGGAAGGGGGTGGATGAATATAGAGGGGGAGGGGGATAAATGAATATACAGGGGGAAGGGATGAATGAATATAAAGGGGAAGGGGGATGAATGAATATACGGAGGGAGGGGGATGACGATACAGGGGAGGGGGATAAATGAATATACAGGGGGAGGGGGATGCATATACAGGGGGTGGGATAAATGAATATACAGGGGGAGGGGAATGAATATATGGGGAGAGTGAGGAAGAATATACAGGGGAGGAGGAATTAATGTACAGGGGGAGGGAAATGAATACATAGGGGGAGGGGGATGAATAAATAAAAAGGGGGAGGGGGGAACGTGGATAATCCCCCTAGGCATCTTATAAACTACACACGGGGGGAGGGGGGTATCCGAAGCAACGAAACGAGAGAGAGAGAGAGAGAGAGAGAGAGAGAGAGAGAGAGAGAGAGAGTACCACCCTGTCCTTCGCCCCGGCAAAAAAGACCTAACCCCAAGTCCCTCTGTGTTGGTTGTTTACACACGGTGCCCTCTCTTGTATTCCCCTCCCCCCTCCCTAAGGTCAGATAAGGCCCTTTCAAGGGCGGGACAAAGGCCTAAGGGAGAGGGGGAAGGGAGGGGAGAGGCAGGCCTCTTTCCCTCCACTCTTACTCTCTCTCTCTCTCTCTCTCTCTCTCTCTCTTTGGACAGGGATTAGATTTAAGGGACGGAAACTTGGACGGCGATTGACGGGTGAATCACAGACCCGACCCCACCCGTCAGGAGACGGTGGGGGTCTTAGGGGGGGGCTGAGGAGGAGACGGACACAGACCCTCCTAAGACGGGCAGTAGAAAGGGAAGGGGGAAGGGGGTCTGTTCGAGAGATGGTCAAAGGGGGGGGGCTTAAAACTGGTAGTTGTGAGGGGGAAAGGGGAGGGGGAGGAAGGTGGAGGGAGGGGGAAATAGAGGGGGAGGGGAGGGGGAAGAGAGAGAGAGAGGGAGGGGGGAGGTGGTTAAACTGGGATAATCTTGTTAAGAGTAGAATGGCGGCCGTTAAACTGTTAACGGGGTCCCCGTTGCCGGTGGGATTCGAACCGGTCGTTTCGGGGCTTCACAATACCAGCCCCAAAACTCCTCAGGGCCTTTCTTTTCGCTTTAGCTGAAAGACGATATTTTTAAATCCCGTTTAACGAGAGCCTCCGACCCCGGAACGCAGAATTCAACCGTCCCCTCCCACTGATCGGAGGGCATAACGAATCGTATTCGGAGTTAAATGAACTGTGTTGGGGAACAGCGAATCCGGGAGGGGTCGAGACGCCGAGCGAAGCGCTCGGTTCGGGAGCTATGAAGCAGCCGAACGGGTCACTTTCAAAAACAACTTGGACGGTTCTAACAGCTCAGGACATAGAAACTAGGGGGGACGGGGGGTACATCTATGTCAAAATATCTAATTAGTCTTAATATTCATAGATAGAACTTAATATGAATACTTAATTATCGTTTTTGAACGCATACGAACACAGAATACGAAGCTGTTGTAAATGATTCGAAAACAGTGACATTTTCTGTCTCTCTCGAGCTATATTTTAAGTGAGACTTTAAGGTATATGATAAATATTACCTTAACGGCATATTTCCCTTAAAAGTCCATCATAAACATTCAAATACAGTTGTATTTACTCACAGGAGTGTTGGAAGTCTACATTACTTGCTGGGAATTTAAGAATCAGTATATATATATATATATATATATATATATATATATATATATATACATATGTTATTGGCAGAAGTCTCCCCACATTCTTGGCTGACTCGTCATCCGTTGTGTTAATGTGTGCAAAACTATATATGTCATTTAGCTGTTTGTGCAGACTTGTGATTTCTTTGGAGAAATTTATTGGTTTAATTGTGTGCCAGACGTGTGGTTTTAGTGTGTGTGTGTGTGTGTGTGTCTTGGAGTGAGAGGAGTTCGTCGTGGAGTGGGAGAGGTGAGAGGAGTGTGTCGTGCAGTGAGAGGAGTGTGTCTTGGAGTGAGAGGAGCTTGTCGTAGAGTGAGAGAGCTAAGTGTTTCGTGTCTTATAGTGAGAGGAGTGTGTCTTGGAGTGAGAGGAGCTTGTCGTGGAGTGAGAGGGCTAAGTGTTTCGTGTCTTAGAGTGAGAGGAGTGTGTCTTGGAGTGAGAGACCTGAGTGTCCCGTGTCTTGGAGTGAGAGGAGACTGTCGTGCAGTGAGAGGAGCGTATCGTGGAGTAAGAACAGCGTGTCTTAGAGTGAGAGGAGCATGTCGTTGAGTGAGAGGGAGCTGAGTGTTGTGTGTCGTGGAGTGAGGGACCTGAGTGTTTCGTGTCTTAGAGGGAGAGGAGCATGTCGCAGAGTGAGAGGAGCATGTCGTCGAGTCATGTCGTGTCGTGAGAGACCTAACCTTGAGTCTGTCGTGTCGTTCCAGCCCGCACGGGTGATATGTCCATGGGCGGGAACCTGAGGGCGGCCAGATGTCTGGATTTCACCGACAAAGACGACGACGATGGCCTCTACCAACCCTCCGACTCCGACACGGAGGCAGCGAAGAAGAAGGGGTGAGTACCCTCCCCTGGGGAGACTCCTGGGGAGAATGGGAGGTCTTACGGGTGAGAGAGAGGTGGGGAGAGAGTAGTGGGTCATCCTCAGGGAGGGTAGGGAAAGAGAGAGAGAGTTCAGAGGAGAGTTAAGTCTCCTGACGGGGATGAAGAAGGGGCGCTCTTAGGGGGCCGAGTTTGAGACGGCTTCTGAGGAGGACCCAGGAGCTGGGCTAAGACCTGGAGGAGGAGGAGGTGGTGCTTCTTCCTGGAGGAGGACCTGAGGTCCTCCTTGAAGGAAGGAGGAGTTAAGGACGCAGAGGAGAGAGGGAGAGGGGGGTCATATGGGGCCGAGGAACCTAACAGATGCGCCATCGAAGTATGTCCAAGAGGTGTTCCTCCCACGGGAGGATTGGTGGTGCTAGGAGGGACAGTAGGACTCTGAGGAGCTGTCTGAAGGAGGTGGAGTAAGGGATGAGGGTCCCTGTGTATCAGGGAAGGACTTGGGGGTCAGGATATAAGGAGATAGAGACAGCGAAGTGGATAGGACTCGCAGATACGCGAGTGGTGGATGCGGTGTAGGGAGTCGTGAAAAAGTGGGAGGGGGGTCGTCTGGAGGCTCATAGTCGTTTATAGGATGGGGTCGTGGCCGTTTGGTGGTGGTGAGGGACGACCAGGGGAGGCGCCTTTGTGGGCGGCGTGAGGTCTGGGTCCCCCCGCTGGTGTGTGGGAAGACGAGGAGGATGTGCAGTGAAAGTGGAACATGTTTTGGGAGGAAGAGACGGATGGAGGCGGGAAGGGAGTGGGGTGGGTTGTGACCCACACAGATGGGGTGAAGGGGCTGGGGAGAGATGGTAGGGGGGGAGTGTTGGGTGAAGAGCGACTGGGGAGGGGAGGAGGGGGATGGGGGAGGAGGGAAGGCTGTACGAGACGGGTTCAGGGGTTTGGGAGAAACAGTGGGAAGATAAGTAGGTTTGGGGAGATATATGTGGGGTGTTCTCTGGGAGGAGGGGAGCACTGGTGGCTTTGGAGGGGGGAGGGGTTGTAGGGAAGGTTGAAAGGGCATTAGTTCATAAGGATATGTAAATAGAGAACGGGAGGAGGCAGAAAGAAGGGGCAATCCTCACGCCACCGTCTTGAGAATCCCACTTCCCCTAGTTACACTGTCCAAGTCCACAATCCTTACCTCTGGCTATGCCACCAATTCACCACTGGCTCCCTCATGCTTCTTTCCCTTCCTTCATACACTCCTTCCTTCCTTCCTTCCTTCGTGAATGCAGTGGAGTCCTGGGGGTCTGTTCTTTCATGGGGTCAAGTTCAGTACCCAACAAAGAGACGTCCCAGCTGTCGAAGATAAGACTCTTATCTTCCATCCTGGGAACTGTGTGGCCACTTGACACCTGAGACTCCGTTTCCCATCTTCCACCGGGAGGGGCATGGGTGCTACACGTGTGCCCCCCTTCACCCCCCCCCCCTTCCCCCTCTATATTATCACGCCGTTCGCCTCATCTGTTGCCAAGGGGGGCGACTCCGTCCACAGGGGGCACTGACGTTCACAGCAGAGACAGCAAGGGGAAGCAGACACAGCAGGGGGGGGGGGCAGGCAGATACAGCAGGGGGGAAGCAGACACAGCATTGGGAAGCAGACATAAGCAGGGGAACGGTATAGGGGAAGCAGATAGAAAGGGAACAAATAAGGGAAGCAGATGCTATAGGGAACAGCAAGGGGGGGGAAGCAGACACAAGGGTAACAGCATAAGGGAAGCAGACGCGGGAGGGGGCAGTAGAGGAACAGCCTAGGGAAGAAGACACAGCACTGGGGGGCAGCAGACACAGCAAGAACAGCATGAGGGCAGCATTGTGCAGCAGACGTGGGGAAGGGGTAGGGGAACACATCATATAATCCCATAATTTCTGTTCTCCAGCTGCGGGGGGTGGGGAGGGGGGGATTTAATGGTTTACATCAGGTTTGGTACACCTACCGGGGCTCTCAGGCTTTAAAAGGCTTAATTAGATGGTCATTACCTTACCTAGTAATTAATTGAGGTTTAAAAAGCTTAATCAAAGTATTGGGTGTTGGGAGGGAGCAACTCTGTGTGTGTGTGTGTGTGTGTGTCCCTTACCTATTTGGTTAGGTCTGATAAACTCACACTCTCTTGGTTTAACTTTGGGATGGTTTTCTCTAGCCTGTAGCGTGCAGTTTAACGCCCCCTTTGGCCTTTAGCATGCAGTTTGACGCCCCCTCTGGCCTATAGCATGAGGTCTAACGTCCCCTCTGGTCTGTAGCATGCAGTTCAACGCCCCCTTTGGCCTGTAGCTTGTAGTTTAACGCCTCCTCTAGCCTTTAACATGCTGCTTAACGCCCCCTTTGGTCTGTAGCATGCAGTTTAACGCCGCCTCTGGCCTGTAGCATGCAGTTTAACTCCCCCTCTGCCCTGTAGCATGCAGTTTAACGCCCCCTCTGGCCTGTAGCATGATGTTTAACTCCCCCCTCTGGCCTGTGGCATGCAGTTCAACGCCTCCTCTGGCCTGTAGCATGATGTTTAACTCCCCCTCTGGCCTGTAGCATGCAGTTTAACGCCCCCTTTGGCCTGCAGCATGCAGTTTAGCGCCCCCTTTGGCCTGTAGCATGCAGTTTAGCGCCCCCTTTGGCCTGTAGCATGCAGTTCAGCGCCCCCTTTGGCCTGTAGCATGCAGTTTAACGCCCTAGCCTCCTCATGTCATCGGACACTTTCTCCAGGATCAGCCTAGTTAACTCATGAGCGTACTTAATGAGTGAGTCATGTTCTCCCGCGGCGGGCACGCACACACACACACACACACACACACACACACACACACACACACACACACACACACACGATCCAGACACACATACAGAAAGAGAGAGAGAAAGAGAGAGAGAGAGAGAGAGAGAGAGAGAGAGAGAGAGAGAGAGAGAGAGAGAGAGACAACTTTATTGTACGTATAATTATCTCATGTACGAACAGTAAAAGTCTTTTAGTTTAATTGGGCATAATACATGTAGACGTAGACATTTTAGTGGGAGTTAATTTTGGCGATCTGTAAAACCCTCTCTGTTGATAGAACCATCATTAATTAGAGTTAATTAAGAAGGGAAAATGGGAGTAATTATCAAGACTCGAGAGACTGGATACTGGAGTAAGTAGTCTGCTGTGTTGTGTGTGTGAGTTGAAATGTGTTTGTGAGTCCCATTTGGAAAGCAGAATTTCGGTTATTAATTAAGCTCTTAATTACCCCGTGAAATTCCTCTGTAATCGTATTTTGTTAATTAAATCTTCGCTTGGCTTGTCTTGGGCAGAAGGAAAGAGAGTCTGGTGTTGACAGCTGTGGTCGGTGATCCCTGTTTTTTATATGTTAATATGAGACGTGCTGACAGGAGAGGGGGCGGAGGGGGGCCGCCCTAGGATTGCGTTGGGTACGGGGAAGGGGAGGGGGTGGGGTCGCTAGCCTCCAAGGATGGGGGGTTGGGGGGGATCGCTGGCCTCCCAGAAGGGGAAGAGGAGGAGGGGGGGGGGAGGTGTTTGGGGGGAGGATGTATTCGTCTTGTAGGGTGGGGATTGTAGAGGTCACGTTGTATTTTTGTGCTTAATACAATAGGGTGTACTTGTGGTTAAGTGTGGTAGTGGCTATAAGTGTGTGAGTAGTAGTGTTTAAGTAGTGGGTTTAAGTGGGTGTAGCTGTAGTACAAGGGTTTGGCTGTAGATACAAGTGAATGTAGTTGTATTTAAGTGAGTTTGGTAGTGTCTGGTCGTGGATGTATTGAGTATACACACACACACACACACACACACACACACACACACACACACACACACACGGAGTACGTGTAGCCTGCTGGGGGAGGTGTGTGTGTGTGTGTGTGTTTGTATATGTGGACGGCTCCATCTCCCCCTCTCCCCTACCCTCTCTCCACCTCCTCTTCTCCCCAAGCCCCAGCAGATGGCCTACCTGGGGTCCACTCCCCACACCTGACACCCCAGCATCGTCTTCTCTCCCCAATTATTCCATCAAGCTCCCTAAAGGTATCCATTTTAGCTCCCCTCACGTAAAGGGGGTGATCGGATGGGGCGACGATACGGGGCGGGGAGGGGGGAGATGGGAGTTAGCCCCCCACACCTGTCATACACCCCCTCCCCCCTTGAACATCTTGGGGGGTGTCTGCCAGCCACACCCCCCACCGACCCCCACCCCCCGTACACCGTGGTAGTGAGTAAAAAAAGTTCTCTTTTTTCTCTCTCTACGGAGAGTCTGCCATTAAAGGCAACTCTATATTTTGACGCCAGGGGCAAGGGCGAGTGAACCACCCCTCCCCCTTCCTTCTCCCCCATCCTTCCCCCTCCCCTTTTCCCCTCCCCTTACCCCTCCTCGCCGCCTTCCCCCTCCCCCCTTACCCCTCCTCGCCGCCTTCCCCCTCCCCTCTCCCCCAATTCCCCCTACCCATCCCCGGGATGTGTGGGGACTGTATTGGAGTGGGTTGTGAAAGGGGGCTGTGCCCCCTCCTGTATAGGTTGTGGGAGGGGATGCATAGTACTGGAATGGGGTGATGTAGGGGACTATTGTACTGGAAGTAGTTATGTTAGGGAGAATGTGTTTTAGAGACATCTAAATTGAGTATGGGGCAATGGAATGCCCCTAGCCATCCACTGTTACCCCACGAGGAAGGCAAGGGGGGGGGGGTTATGTTGGTGCTGGCTAATATTAAAAAAAAGAATAAAAACTTTGATACATTAACCCTAACATGGCCGCCAGAGGCGGTTAATTACCCCTCGTGTTAATTTCAAGTTAATGGCTCGGTTTTTATCCAGATTATGTGGTGTGTGAGGGGGGGAGGGGGGCCCAAGTCACTGACTCCCCATCCATAGAGGGGGGGAATTCATGAGGTGGGGGTGATGGAGGAGGGGGAATAGGTAGGCTTTGATTGAGTGGGGGGTCATCTCCCCTCCCCCTTTATCTGGTGGGGGGTAGGGTGGTTGGTAGAAAGGGAGGGGGGAGAGGGGGCATAGGTAGTGGGGACAAGAAGGGGGGGAAGAGGAAGGGACATCGACAGGACGTGTAATGAGAGAGAGAGAGCAGTGATAGGAGGGGACGGTAAGCAGATGGGAAGGGGTACGTATGGGAGAGAGAGGGAAGGGGGTGGGAAAGGGGGAAAAGGGAAGGCGGTGAAGGGGGAAGGGGTGACGTCGAAGGGGGAAGGGGTGGGAAAGGGGGAGGGGGTGGGAAAGGGGGAAGGGGAGGGGGAAGATTGTCAGAGCTGTAGGAGGTTGATGACCCCCTCGGGGTTACGCCCTTGTTGAGTCCACACACACACACACACACAGCTACATCCTGTAGGAACCTTGTGTCCCATCCTACAGGGCTACAGTCTCTCCTGTAGCCATCACATCCCCCCCCCCCTACAAGGCTACGATGATATAAAAATCCCCCCCTTCCTCCCTGAAAAAATAAATACTCCAACATTACCCTGCTGATTATCGTAGCGCACCAGCGGGCCGCTTCTACAGGAGCGTCGCGTCCTCCCAAGGGCAGGGCCGTCGCCTGCTGGATCCTATTAAACATGCAAATGTGTAGGGTTGTGGGGGGGGGGAGCGGAGAGTGGGGGGGTCGCTGGTCTGTAGGGGGGGGGGTCCAGTGTGGTTGGTGGGCAGTGGGCAGCGTGGTTGGGTGGGTGGGTGGGGTGAAAGTGGGCCCCAGCAGCCTGCCCGTAGAGAGGGAGAGAGAGAGAGAGAGGGGGGGGTGCCTGGGGGGGGGGAGGAGGTTAAGGCTAGATGGAATAGAAGATATAGTCTGGCTGGTAGACACCCCCAGGTCGAATTCAGTGGTCTGTCTGTCTGTCTCTCTCTCTCTCACAGACCTGTTGGTCTCTCCCAGAACCAGTGGTTCCCACAGACATGTTGGTCTCTCTCGCACAGACCTGTTGGTCTCTCTCAGACCCATTATAGTTTCCACAGACCTCTTGGACTCTCTCCCACAGACCTGTTGGTCTCTTCCACTATTCCCCCTTCTGCGTCATTATCTTTTTTTTATATGTAAAGACAAAGAAAGTTGGGTAACAGTTACTGTCCTCCGGCAGATAACCTCGTCATGGACCATCAGGTCTCCTGTCATCTGTCCTTCCCATACACTGTCCTCCAGCAGATAACCTCGTCACAGACCACCAGGTCTTCCGTTACCTGTCCTTCCCACGTACTGTCCCTCCAGCAGATATACCCTCGTCACAGACCATCAGGTCTTCTGTCATCTGTCCTTCCCATGCACTGTCCTCCGGCAGATAACCTCGTCATAGACCATCAGGTCTTCTGTCATCTGTCCTTCCCTGCACTGTCCTCCAGCAGATACCCTCGTCAGAGACCATCAGGTCTTCTGTCATCTGTCCTTCCCATGCACTGTCCTCCAACAGATAACCTCGTCATAGACCATCAGGTCTCCTGTCATCTGTCCTTCCCATACACTGTCCTCCAGCAGATGACCTCGTCATAGACCATCAGGTCTCCTGTCATCTGTCCTTCCCATGCACTGTCCTCCGGCAGATAACCTCGTCATAGACCATCAGGTCTTCTGTCATCTGTC
>JAYMFT010103070.1:0-13711 GCA_038088735.1 Panulirus argus
GACGCGGGAAACAGCGATCAAGTATAATAAATAAATAAATAAAATATATATATATATATATATATATATATATATATTTTTTTTTCTTTCTCTTTTTTTTCATACATATTCATCATTTCCTGCATTAGTGAGGTAGTGTTAAGAACAGAGGACTGAACCTTCAAGAGAAAATCCTCACTAGACCACTTTTCCGACCAAACTAACTCTTTCCAATGCATACTTCTCATACTCATGAATGTTTTGGCCCACAGTCTCCTTCACTCCATCCTACCAATTCCTCTTCTGCCTTTCTGCTTTCCCCCTGCAACAGCTCTGCCATTCTGGTAAAATTTTGTCATAGGTACAGAGGTACTGCACCTTGCTCCCTAATCTTTCTTTCTCTCTCAGTGTTTAAACCATTTTCCTTTCTACAGGGATCATATCATAGTGTGTACTATGATTTCAAATTCATGAAAATAAATCTAATTTTGTTCAGTTACATCTGACTATTAGGTTATACAAAGAATGACTGTACCTGCCCATCATCTCTAACGTGGCCTCAGTGATGTCATAGGTGGGCATGACAATATCTGCAGTGTCTTCAGATCCACACCATGAGAAGATAGGCAGCAATGGCTTCACCTGTTGCTCGAGAATATTCAGTTTAAGTTACAGCGATACAAATAAAATTAAATTTAATATTTTCTTTTTCATACATATTCGCCATTTCCTGCATTAGCAAGGTAGCGTTAAGAATAGAGGACTGAACCTTAGAGGGGGAAATCCTCACTTGACCCCCTACAGTACTCAAGTACATTAATCTATATTTGCAAAACATGTGTATCATATTCTACATGAACTGTGTTGATGACTTGTTACTTAAATGAGTATGCTCTGGCAAAGATATTTGTGCCCTCATTCAGGGAAAAGAACTTTATCACTACTAGTTGCATATCAATATCCTTCCTATCATATCAGGCACTGCTTAAAGCCTCTTCCCCTTTCTTTCTTTCTAATGTTTGATCCTAATCATTATGCAGGGCAGAAGGTATGCCATTAGTAATTTTGTATATTTATGGGCTAAACATACCTTTGGATCAACAAGTGGCCAGTCACCAAGATTAATAATAAATTCAACATCTGGGAGGACCATCTTTCGAAGCATAGACTGAAGGATATTGTCCATGAATATATTGAAGCCAACGTGCTGACCAAAACAACTGCGGTACAACTGAAAAGATACAATAATTCGTGGTGCTCTTCAATATATCTCAAATGATCTACATTCATATACCTAAAAAAAGCATTTTCAGTTCACTACAGACTGATAATGTACAGTCCTCTCAGACTTTCACTGTATCAATTTACTTAATAAACAATGAGAATGAACAAAGGATTCTTAAAGCATCCGTAAACAAGTTTTCATACTTACTCTATCATGCAATTGAAGCAGTATGTACATGTACTTCTTTTTGTAACAATCTCCAATCTACCCAGCTATTTCTTCTTTATACCTATTTTTTCATAAGGATAGGGAAGCAACAGTACTACCCACATAGTAATATGAACAATTAAAGAAAAGCACAATACATGGTGAGCACTCTGTGGTATTGCTTCTTCAAGCAAAATCTCATTTAAGTACTCATAGGTAGGTAATACAGTATTCACAACCAATATCAAGTGTTCATACCTGGTGTCAAGGGACAATACAAGTCATCTTTAACAATCATCTAAACCCTGAGCTATTCAGGTGAATAAGACTAAAAAGCTGCTTCCTTTTTTTAATTGTAAGATGTCTGTTATACTAACCCTGTCCTTAAAACCACCTGAAGTTGAAGGCTGATTAATCATCTCAACAGTTATGTTTCAATGTAATGATACCTGCTATTTTTGCTAATGTATCAATATCTGTAAACGTTTTGCCAATGCTTTTTGATACTTTATACAATGACTTCCCATTTTTCTGTGACTATGATAACTAAAAAACCTAGAACAATGCCATCAGTCAGTATTTCCCCACATGTTAAAACCCCTTAACAGTGGCATCATTCAATATTTTTTCTCTTTAATTATTTGAGAAATTATCCATGCAGAGGTCACTAAATTTTACTAAATTCACAATATTAGTAACTAATCAATGAATTCATACATCCTCCAAATGACAGTGTTCCTTACCTCTTCTTCTGGACTTGTTTTAACACAATGCCAATCAGGATATTGTCTATATACTCTTCCCTCATCCACTTTTGCTAACTTGCTTTAGCCTATACGCCTGGTACTAGATAGTCAGACCATATGGTATTATGTCATATAAGAAAATGAATGACTACTTCATTTGACTTTACAGGAAGGCATTACCAAACTCTGCCTGCATGTGTAACAACAGCAGTTGTTACATGCACTGGTATGGAGGATGAAAGGGCAAGTGCAAGGGTACAACCTGAATAAATCACACTCAAAGAAAATGGTATAATTACTGAGCATAATAATGATAACAACTAAAACACAAATGAAAAACTAACTTTGTTGTCTTTGATCACATAGTTGCAAAAACTTCGTGATCCTGCTTGGTTAAATCGCTTTGTAGCCTCTTTGAGAACTAGTTCAAAGTCCACTTCATAGAAATTCCTTAAGTCATGATCAATTTGTGAGTAGGATGCAGGACAGCCTGCTTGCTCTTGCCAGCTAGTTATGTCTCCCACTGGACAATAACAATCTTCCGCATAGATAGGGCCTGTAGAATAAAATATAGTAGTTAATAAACATATAAATGGAATTCACATCTAATCCCACATAAAACATGCAAAGTTTCATATTCCATATATATATATATATATATATATATATATATATATATATATATATATACATATATATCAAATCTGTGAGTCAAAATGGCTACCAGTATGCAAAAAGTCATAAAAACAAGCATGTTCAATGACTAAAATGAAAGCATTAATTGTTCTATCACTCTTCAACTGTCTCTTTTTAAAAGCACTCGTGAGCTATAATTTTCTTTACGAATAGTTTCATAAATGCAAGGGCAACAAGCTTAAGGTCATCAATCATATTATCCATTTATATAAATATATATATATACTGGGGATTGGGGAGAAATAATACTGCCCATGTAGTCCCTGCATATCACAGAAGGCGACTAAAAGGAATGGTAGTGGGGGCTGGAAATCCTCCCCTCCTGTTTTACTTTCCAAAAGAAAAGACAGAGAAGGGGGTATGGTGGGGATTTTTCCCTCTAAGGCTCAGTCATCTGCTCTTGATGCTACCTCGCTTATATGGGATATGGTGAATATGCATGAAAAAATATATACATACACATGTACAGTGTCCGTAAAAAGCCTTGTTCCCCATATTTTCAAGGGAAATGTCACTTACATTTCAGTACTTTTTGTCATCTCTCCTTTGGCCTTGATTACCATGTGCAGACATCTGGGCATGGAATTGGCAAGGTTCCTGAAATATTCAACGTCTATGTTATGGGTCCATAGGGCTTTGATCTCCTGAATGAGGCTAGGCACTGATGAGGTGTTGCAGGAAGCAGCAGCCTGACTGTACTTCTGAGTGGTCAGTTCACCTAGCTTGAGGCAGGTTGCTGGTGCTCACATCATTAGAAACACTAATCTTTGCGATCAGCTGTATGACAATTTCACACTGAGAGTGACATATGCTTATATCCAAAATAAACCTTATCCGTGTATCACCTTTGAAAATATATGGGGGAGTGGAGAAAACTTTTTGCAAACACTGTATATGTATACACAATGAAGTCACAATTAACCAGGTATACAAATAATGATAAACTAATAGGTTTCTGATATATGTCAATGCTGTACCAATGGTATGTTCAAGGCACTCCTAAATAGTGTTTGGATAGTTGTGGCTAATGATCAGTGTAAAATCTTGGGCATCTCCTTTCCCCAAATGCCTCTGTTTACCTTGCAGTTAGTAGGCACCAGGTGGTAAGATGATCGGTGGATTACTATCTGGGGTAAGAAGTTGGGTTTTAAAATGAGCTGGTGCTGAGTACAGCTCTTTGCCAGAAAAAATGCATGAGAGGGCACAACTGCTCCATACCTTGTCCTTCCCTAGTTGATTCAGTACGTGAAAAAGAAAAGAAAGAAATAAGAAAAAATAATATATGCTTATATCAAAATAAGAGTATATGAAAGGGACAGGTGAGGATATCTCCTTAAAGGTTCAAGATGGGGTTTTTGAAGGTGCATGGCTGTAACCAGTATAAATGGAAGGGAGAGGTAGGTACTACATTTGATGAGAGAAACTCGAATGTTGTGGCTCTAAACAAAATGAGGTTGAAGGGCAAAGGGGATTTTGTGGCTCTAAATAAAATGAGGTTGAATGGTAAAGGGGATGAAAGATTTGGTAATGTTCTAATGGTAGAGTCGAGGGTTTGTGACAGGAAAAGAGTGAATGAAGGGGTGGCTCTTCTGGTGAGGAATGCACTGAAGGACTGTTACAGAGTGCAAGGAAATGAGTTCAAGATCAATGTAGGTTCAAAGAAAAGCAGACTATGAGTGGAGGATGATTCTTAGTGTCTATACCCTAGAAAGTGAAAGAAGCATAGAGGAAAGAAATGCATTATGGAGGAGATGAGTGAATGCTTTGGCAGTTTTGACACACAGTACCACATTATGGTGCTAAGAAATCTGAATGCAAGGGTGGGTGATGTGACAAGTGACAGGGAACTGGCATCCATAGTATGTGCTAAAAGAAGAATGGTGGCCAAGAATGCATGGTTCAAGAAAAGGTGCTTTTATAAGTGTACATAGGTGAATGGGTTTGACATCACTGTGAATTAATGGATTATAAGCTTGCAAACTAAAATTGGTGCAAAGACAAGTTTTTGGATGTGAATATGTTCTGGGAAGCAACAAGTGGAATGTCTGATCACTTTTTGTGTAGGTGAGTGTGAAAGATGGTGGTGACTTCAGAAAAAGAGGAAAGAACATCAATTTGAAAAATGTATTGAAACAGAGATACCAGGAAAGACTGAGTGCAGTAGAGGACAGGATGAGATTAAATGAAACTAGGGGAGTGAAGTAGGAGAAGGTTTTTTAGAAGCAGCACTTAAGTGTACAGGTGAAGTGTGAAAGTCTGGAATGAAAATGCTGACATGTGAGAAAAACTAGTGCACAGCAGAATGGGTAAGTTAAATTGCTAGAGAAGGAAAAGGTACAAACAGTACAAGTAGCGAGTGCTTGCAAGGGATAAGAAGTAAAAGAAAAAGCAGCAGGACATCAAGGAAAAGGTCTTAAGAGTTGAAAGGGGAGCAATGAAGATAGGGAAGGGAAAAAGAAAATGCACTGGAAAGAAATGAACAGTGTGGAAAAAAAAAAAAAAAAAAAAAAAAAAAAAAAAAAAAGGTGAGCATTTTGAAGGCCTGAAAATGTTAGGTGATATGGAGTCAGATACAGTCCATCTGGGACAAGACTGCACAAAGTGAGAGTCATGGTGAGCAGTAAGGTGGAAAATGTGGAAAAGTGAAAGCTGTATAAGATGACTTGTAGGAAAGTACTAAGAATGTATAAAATTGCAATAAAGTTTCTCAAAACAGGCATGATGGTGCTGTTGATTGGTTAGCTAGGCTGTTCAATGTTTGTATGATACAACAGGATAAGATGCCTGGGGCTGGCAAAGTGCACATATGGTGTGCTTTTTTGGAAACCAAGAGGGATAAAATTGAATATTTGAATTACAGAGGTGTAAGTCTGCTTGCTGTCCCATACATCTATACTGTAAGATGTATGGGAAACAATGAATGAGTGCCTTATGTTTTGCAAAAACCAAATGAATGGGGAAGAGAGTGTGCATATCAGATGTTTTCCTCTGAAAAATGAAAAACATCTGGAGAAAGAAAATTACTTGTATGTGACATTTATGAATCAGAAGAAAGCATGTGGCAGGGATGACAGCAATGCATTATGGAAGGTGCAAAAGATATATGGAATGAATGGAAAGTTACTGAATGTAATGAGAGATTTTCAAAGGATAATAAGCATGTATGATAACAGAAATGGAGGATGAGTGGCTTTACACAACTGGAAAACTTACTTGCTCTCAACAGAACGTTTACTTCATCAGAGAAATCCACTGTCGACCTTTTAACTCCTGACAGACATGAATCGCACCTCATATCCTCCTAAAACCCTAAATGGCCAACCACTCCCATTCAACAAAACTCCAACCATCATGGTATGGCATATGACACCAAAATTATTCAATCTCTACACCAAAACTCCAACCATACCAGTATGGCATATGACATACACACTACTCACTCTCTACATCACAAGTATCAACACAACTCCAACCATACCGATGTGACACAAGACATCCACATCGTTCACTCTCTGCATCACAAGCATCAAAACAAAGACCATAAACTAAATAACCTCTGAACATTTGCTAACACTAGCTTTAGACAAGTAAAGGAATCCCTTAGTATCTATAAACAATTCATCCACTCCACCAAGGAAAGAGCATACATATGACGCTAAAGGAAAGGGAAGACAGGGTCAAGTGGAAAGGCAGAGTGAAGGAGAATGAGCGTGAAGAATGTAAGCATGAAAGGGTGTTTGGAATTGTGTAACAGTAGGAATATATAAAGACTACTTATGAGCCATCCTGTTATATAAAGAATGTTTAATGGATATATATCAATACAAATTTCACATTAAAAATATTCAGAGACATAAAATGTAATAACAGCATGAAGCATGAAAATGCACAGATCAGTCTCCTGAGACAGTAGTAAGATGAAATCATATATTATACAATCATTCTCAAGGCCAATGATTGGTATGCAATGTGCATATATTCTTCCACTGTAAAAATAATCTGGGAATTTAAAAAACACAAACTGACTAATGAATACTGGAAGATACACAATTATGTGCATGGGTTACTGAAACTATGCACAAAGCTCTCACATAACCAAATAAATAAACTATCTATCAAGTGTTCTGTTTAACCCTAAAGGACCTTAGCAGTACTTGTACAAGTAATCCTAAGGGGACCCTAGCTGTACTTCTGTGGGTTGTCTTTTCCTGCCCTCAAATAAAACTGAAGGTGTGCTTTACTCGTATGAAAAGGTGCCTTTCTCTACTGACTTACCTGAGATTTTAAAAGGAGACTCTGCAACAGGCTGATGATTGTACAAAACATGGATATTTGTGTTTCTGCATGTCTGGTATGTGCGATACCTGAAAAGATAATTTTAAGTAAAGACATGAACAACACCAATTTCATACAAAAACTTCTTTGTGTACCTGGAATGATAAAACATAAAGGCTGTGCATCAGACCTCTGTATGAAAAGCAACACAGATGTCATATCATACATAAGTAAATGAAATTACTGAGCTTAATTGTGATCACCTCAACAACTTCCTACTAAGAAAATTTAGATACGAGCCATCCTAAATTAATTCAATTACTACTCATATAACTCAAGGGTCCAAAAGATATGACAGATTTGTTTGTAGTGAGAAGTTCCTTAATGATACTGTATTCCTCTTTGTCCACTGACAATGAGACATCCTCGCAGAAATTGACTTACCACACACAGCAAACCACATGCAGGCGGAGTCCAATGAAATCCATCCTAAACTTAATGTATCAATCACATCACACACTGACTAGCTGATCAGCATGTCCTCAGCTGATTCTCAGAATGTATAAGTGCTATGGCAAAGTCACATGGCACATTCTGAGGCAAAATTTCCAATATTTCCAATTATAAATAAACCCAAGTATCAAGTTATATATTAATATTCTCCATGAGAGTAATCAATATCCAGGGAGGCCTTCATTTATATAATTAAATAATTATGACATCTGTTGCTAACCAAAGACAAGGTTAGCTTTTGACACCCATTCTTATAAATTGAGGCTAAAAGGACTATATTTTGCAACAAACATTCCATCATAAGAGAATCTTCCAAACTGCAGTAAAAAAATCTAGCCCTGATGCTTAATGAATAATGAAGCACTGATGAAAGGAGATCCTTGAACCTCTAATGAAGTATGCTCAGCCAGTAAGGCCTGAAACTGATGAGATTTGAAGTACTTGCACAATTTGCAACACCTGAAAAATCTGAGGCATATATTGTGATTGCAAAGCTGTGGATGCCAAATTAGTAGGCACCTCTACTTAACACAATCTTGAAGAATATACTCTAACATCTTGGAAGTATCAAATCATGAACAATACAAATCTGCTTCCTAAAAGATGGGGGTAATATAACATACAGCTGCTGCAAAATTGTCTTTTTCTGAGCAGATGTTACATCCACAGGGGTCTCATACACTCTTTTATGGACTACTGTCTGTATATTTGGGGTTACTTTTCTTCCATCTATCCTTTTCTTAAACCAGCCCTGCCTATCAGCCATGATGCTGCTGTGCCCCTGCTGATTGACCAGTAACATTTCAACCACAGCTCTCATGAGTTGTCTGCATGTGTCATAGTTCCTATGACCTAGGTCTGTGGCATGTAATTACCTATTTGTACTGTATGGGGAGGCTGGCCAGTTCAAGATTGGCTGTTATGATGCTGTTCCTTGTGCACCAAAGTCGTGAAATTCTTTTCCACATCTCTTCCTATAAACTTTCCACTTTTGAGTATCAAACGCCTGTGGAACTCAAAAGTAAACCCTTTTGAATCTTTTAACTCATTACCATACCTTCTTAACAAACACAGCTTCAATTGGTGCATAATTCTGCCTTCCCCCCCTAAAAAAATACACTGTTGAATATTACAGCATAAAAGTGATTTTCTCATTCAGAATAATGTCAGTTGTGAGACAATAGAAATTTGACCTAGCCTAATCCAACCTATTGCAACAAATAGGCTTATGTCTGGTTAGATTTCAGACTTGTACCTGCAAGGTAGTCAACAGACATTCCAGAGTCTATATACAGATGCTAAGAGCCACTTTGCCTTACCTGACAATATATGATCCATCATAACGATCAAGTATTTGTGTCCAGACTCGGCAGTAAGCTCCCTGGGTTGTCTCTCCTTCCACTTGTACTTTGAAAGAATTACCAACAGATTTCTGGATTCTGTTGAATAACAAGAGTTAAGAACTACAATTATTTACTTATGACGTGCTCTACTTATCAACACAATTCCTTTTTACACTGTCAGATGCAAAAGTGTAACAGAAGTGTGACAAATGGACTGCTTTGTGAAGAAAATCAACCAACATTGCAATAATTGTTATGATATAGCAAAAGTAATACAGGAGAGTAGTTCAAAAACAAAAGTAGTCTGAGTATTTGATTTTTCCTATTTCTACAAGAAAATTCCTTATTTTCATTACCTAACAAGATTTCAAGATCTTTATTTTTTTAATACAATGGTATCCAGGCTTTTCAGTAGATGGAGTTTAAAGGTTAAAGAGCTTAAACAAAGCGATATCACTTCTCAAATGGAATGTATCATTTGTACATTTTGTAAAAAATTATACATCAATATGGATGTGCCTGAATATCCTATTAACAATAAATGGACAAATTTGTGAGAGGGGGGAAAAAAGGAATGCTTCTAGGGATCAGTATCACTGAAAAAACTTTTAACTTTCATCATCAAGTGTTCTATGTCAAAATATTTGGCTTGATAAATAGCAAAGATGTGAGACAATCACAATGTGCTACACACTTTATGTTTTGTGAATGGTGCCATTCAGTAAACATTTCCCTCACCCTGCACATTAATTCCAAGTTCTTGTTTGCTGTTGCAACCCACATCCAACCTAAATGAAGTAAGAATGGTTTATTCAATTAATCTCAAACCAAACATTACTTAAAGCACAGTCTAAACAAAGTTAAATTTGGTTACAACATCTCTCGTACTTCAGATATATTCAACCTCACTGCAGTAAAAGTCCAATTCAGCTCTGAATCGCTATCAGCTTTAGATATTGAATAACCTAGATTTCAATGGTAGTGTATTGTTTAGAGGACAGAATAGTTGTTGTGGAACACTGCAATTCATTAAACAATTTTTAATTAGGTGATAATGGTGAGGGTTATGAAGATTTGGGAAAATATGGGGTTAATGACTGTAAAAGTAGGTGAAACTCTTGAAAGTAATCAATAGAACTGACGGAAACCTCACTTACTTTCCCCCTGCAGCCAGGAAAAATACTCAAATTTAAGAAATAACTGCTTGAGTGAAGGTGGCTAGTGATGTAAACATTTACCTGGTGTCATGATAGTTTACATTTGTGGGCACCTGGTGTAATGTTCAATCATGGGTGTGTCTGGTACAAGTACTGTAAATTCTGATAATTCTTGGTAGCTAGGAGTAGCTATGTGAAATTTCCATGGGTACTGAGGATCTTTTTTTTAACAGTGTTTCACCTAATTCTAAGTTAATTAACATACACTTTTCCTTACCAGCATACTTGTCACCACTATCAACTTATTCATTACCACAGAACAATCACAGAGGTTACCTTGCCAACTGGTGGGTCAAACAGCATTTTGAAAACTGTGTTTATTTCCATTCTATTGCTAGAATAATCAACTTTTACTACATATGAGTTTTTGCAAATATTACTTAATAAATATATCAATTCAGATAAATGAGAAAATCAGTTTAAATTGCATAAACCCATCAGCATCATGGGACAGCTCATATCTCTCAACTGTTGCCAAAAAGTGGATATACTGTCTGCTAAAAGAATGAAACAAACTCATCACTAGAATGAGAATGTAGTTTCTGCCTCTGTGCTGATGCAGATAAAAATTTCTGCACTCTTGCAACTGAAATTATTTTCCTTTATACTTAAAGGGAAAATGTCAAATGCTTATATGCATTATACATGTGAGTTATTCTGATACATTTGAGACTACAAAAGCTCAGTACAACTTCAACATTCTAAGAAATTGCTAACATATAGCCATTACACATTCTTGGCAATGATCCAGCAAATACAGCAATCAACATCACTGGAAGCCAAGCCACTGAACATGAATTCTCGTCATAAATGTCCTCTACTTATCAATACATCTTATTATAATGCAAACTTTCTGATAATATTAGTTTCTGAAAAATTCTTAGGAAATGTACCTTTGATTGAATTCTATTTTCATTAACATACATTAACATAGATAAAAGTGTATGGGTTATCTAGATAGTGAATATAAAGTTTACTGAACGTTGATCGAGACTTGATTGCAAGAATATTTCATAAATAGTCTTAGAATATTTCATAAATAGTCTTTTTCAAGTGGCGGAGTGGAGAGTGGATACTGCATGACTTAGGAGCTTGAGCATCTGCAATATTCAGACCTGACCATAGACACTTTAAGCATATGTAGTCAATATCTTCATCAGGTGAAGTAAAGTTTGAAATCATTATGCTCTAAATCACACTCTTTGTTCTCTAAACACTATAGTATTCAAAGCCAATATCCCAATTTCTATGATCATTACCTTTCCCCCTTGTTGTATACACATATGTTCTAGGTTAAGGTCGTACACTTATTCATTTTTAGCATCAAAGTAAATGTCCTGTCAAGGTATCATAACAAAAAATCAAGTTATGGGGTAACTAAAGGAAATTTAATTATTCCTACTACCTATTTCTCAGCAATACAGAAGGTCGTATATGAAAAATAATGATGACATAGCGCTTACGCATAAACAAATATAAAGAAATACCGAAGACCCATGACTTGACTCAGGATCAACAGCCTTTCTCCGTCATTTGAAGTTGTCAACCTCAAGACGTCATCTATGTAGCACACCAGCCGGACACAGTGTGAACTACATCCTCGCGTGTGTACTTAATATTTCCTTCAAACAGAAAGTAATTTCAAGACTCAATAATCATATGGAAAAAGTCTCATGATTTTCTGTTTCCAATTTAAAGAAGATTGTGTTATTTTTTAAGTTACGGTATAGGATGCGAACCGCACACTCTTGAGATACCTACCTGTTGCCCTTCGTGTCATACAACTCTATGAAGAAGTATCGGACCGGGTAAACAACTTTATCGGGCTGCAGACCCGGACCGTACACTTTAGTCCTCTTCACGTCAACCTTGAACTTCTTTCCCTTACCTACACAACAATAGACACAAAAGATATAAATGAGAACTAGCCACGCCTTGCCCATATTGGTAAACATAAGGAAGTGTGAAGTCGGTCACCGTAGTTAAGCCGATTCCAACCTCCAGCGAACTACCTTTCCTAACCACATTAGGAAATGGACGATCAAAATTATGAACGATCATATGCATTTTGTATAGAGTACTATTTATTCCATGGGAAATATGTAATAGTCATTATCAGGAAGATGGGACTAGAGGTAAAAAGAGATAAAATCATTATAAGGAAGAAAGTAAATAGGGGTATAAAAGTCTTAAAGATGGGAAAGCTGGGGTAGACCTAGAAAAAAAAAAGTAAAGAAACAAGGAAAGGTGGTCAGGTACCTGATAACAGAACGGAGGGAATACATGTTCCATAAGGTATAGGAAGCGAAGTAATATTGATTGTTGAAATTACGGAAGAATAGTTCTCAGCATTAAGGGGGTCGAAAGATTCTCCGCAATTATTTGTAAAAAATAGTTTATCTATATTCTTTAACTAAATACATTTCTTTGATAGTTTAACCTAGTTTATGTTCTTAGGTTCTTTCAAGTTAGGTCCTTTGTTAGATCCTTAACCACTGTTAGGTTTGTGCTTTAAATTACATCCCTCGGTTACATCTTAGGTTGGGTCTTGAGGTCCTAGGTTAGGTTAATATCCTTGGTAAGGTTCTAGGTTACATCCTGTGTTAGGTCTGTTTAGGTTTTAGGTTAAGCATTTGGGTCTGGTACGTACTATGTTAGATTCCTAAAATTAGATCCTTAAGTCAAACGCAAGGTTAGGTCCTCGGGTCAAATCTTAAGTTCGGTACTTAAGTTAATAAGCGTCCTTAAGTTAGAATGCATGTTCCTAAGTCTGGTTGGATCTTAAGACTAAATGCATGCCAGACTGCGTTCTAAAGATCACTGTATTTAAATGATGTTAACAACTCGAACAATTCAAGTTAAAACAACTTAGTAACAGGAGCAAGATGAATAAGGAATACAGTTACAGGAAAACAAGACTTTTCTAAGAACGAAACATGCAAGAAAAATAAAGAATGTCCCAGAAGAATAGCAAATCATGTAATTACTGGAACAAGATGACAAACTACAGTCATAATTCATGAAATAATGCACATATATATATTTTACACCTACACGCATATACATTGTGAAAAAAACAATTATCAATATCTATATCAATTTTGCGAATCTATGGTAACTTTACCATTCCAATGAACCGGAAGAATATACACTTACATTCGACTCGAAAATTTATATTTTTTTTATGTTGGGGGCTCCAATCAAGGTCAAAAATCTACTTCAAAAGGCTGGGCCTTAATTGAAATACAGAGAGGATTATGAAAAGGAAAAAGAAGAAGCAAGGAGTAGTATTCTAAAATGTGCCAGGTCATAGTCATTGGAAAAGACATAAGAATGTTGAGAGTTCCAAGCTCCGAGTTGAAGGGAGAGAAACAGTTATCAAAACGGCCCACTCTTGCGTTACCAACGGTCGCAAAGTAACTATGTGACTCAGCAGCTTGCCAAATATATATATATATATATATATATATATATATATATATATATATATATATATATAGAGAGAGAGAG
>JAYMFT010103081.1:0-13711 GCA_038088735.1 Panulirus argus
TCTCTCTCTCTCTCTCTCTCTCTCTCTCTATATATATATATATATATATATATATATATATATATATATATATTTATTATACTTGATTGCTGTTTTCAGCAAGGGGCTGGAAATCCTCCCATCCAGTTTTTACTTTTCCAAAAGAAGGAACAGAGAAGGGGGCCAAGTGAGGATTTTCTCTTTAAAGGCTCAGTCCTTTGTTCTTAACGTTACCTCACTAAGGCGGGAAATGGCGAATATGTATGAAAGAAAAAAATAATCATCTACCATATTGAGTTGCTTTCAGGTTTAGGGTTTTGCTTTATATGACTGGCATTTATTATTGTATATCTTTCCTTATGTCTTTTGAGACCCTATACATTAAAGTTATTTCAGCCATTCATGGTCTCTGGGTATTACTTCTGTAGGAGGGGCATTTTTTAATGTGCCACAAGTTCATCATTTAATATATGTATTTTCTGCCCTTGGGTTTAGTCTTCCATTCTGAATTTTTTTCTCTTAGGTGATCTCTCTCATTTTTTTTCCTATTTCTAAGTTATGCTCATAGGACAGCCCAGTGGGGAGAAATGTAGATTTTGAAGTTTGAAAGATCCTTGTCTCATCCAGGTATTTTTCTGCAAGCAATTTTTTCCTGATTTTTATGCCCTGACCTACCTTCCCCTTTTATTTTTCCGAAAAAACAATCTTTGTACCATTGTGACAACTTTAGGCTTCATGCCTGTGATCTGTGAATTTTGAGTTGCAAGGATTCCAGGAGTGAGTTGGTCAGTGATATCATTTCTGGGCAAAGGCAGGCCTGAATTGGGTGAACTGCTACTTAGTTGGGAGTATAGTGATGTATAGAGAAGCCAGTGTTTCCCAGCTAGAAAGACAGAGGATTAGATGTCATAAACCCTGATTTTCATTGAGAATGTCTCATGCTTGTAGCATGCTTCTTAGGGGAGAAAAGATTTTTCAGATTTCAAAACCCTATGTTTCTTTTCATGATGAAAATTTTTTCAGTATTGTTTCAGAAGAAGGACATGTCATTTGAGGCATGTGTCATAACTGGGAAATAGCTGCTTCTTACACTATGAATTATGACTGGAAGTTATTTATATTCCTCATTTGTTCTTGTCAGGCTGAGGAAATAACTACAACTCCACATGGAGGTCAGGATGTAATTTTTCTGGAAGTGAAGTCCTTGGCACAACTGGTGAAGACTTATGGACTTGAATCTCCTGAGGTAGGTCACAGAAAAAATACTCTAGTTAATTTCCATTCATATTACATATGTTAATCATTGCTAAGTACTTATAGTTCCGTATATTTAGTGTTGTTAATGCACACCCATGCTTTTTGTCAAATGAAAGTGCTGACTTTACCATCTTATCCACCTGGAACAGACAGAGGCCTCAGTCATTCACATCCATTCTCTAACAGTCATGTATAATGCACCAAAACCACAGCCCCCGATCCACAACCAGGCATCACAGACCTTTCTGCAGTTTCCCCTGGCTGCTTCGTATGCCCAAGTTTTATCCATAAACAGCATTTCACCTCCTGAATATAACATTGCACCAATCCACTCTCTTGTGTATGTTTTTCATCCTCTTACATGTTGAGGCCCCAAGCACTCAAAATCTTTTTCTTAATAGATAAATGATATTGATCTTTTTATTCAGAAAACAAGAAAAAATTGGTGAAATGGATGTCTTACAGAGCTGTAATGATCATCAGTGGTTCAAAACATTTAACACATTGATCAAAAGATATGGTTCATTGTATTTTTCATATATATTTTCACCAATCTGTTATGTAGGTTCTTACCTAATGCTTTAATTCATAATTATCTACATATTCAGGAAAGTCCAGGAGCAAATAGGTGAAATTGATATGACTTACTAGAAATTAGCAATCCTTTAGCGTACATTAAATTTAGGGCCTAGTGTGTATTCATAAAGAGCAATATGGGTTATTGTGGTAAGAATGAAATAGGAAAATTTGATTAAAAGTGTGTGAAGTATATCAATGCAAGTGTACTTGTAACTCCAGCACTACTCAGTCCAAAGGATTTCAGGCTGGAGATCTTTTCCTGTGCTTATTTTTTGACCCAACTTTCTTGAATCTAGGCTTTATTCCAATGGGCCAAGAGTTCAAATCCTCATATTGTAACCCAGTTAGAATGAGGAGCAATGACTAAGTGATGGTTGTGTTTATTTTTCTGGGACTGTAAATGGCTTGTCAAGTTACAGCCTCTTGGGAAGTGAGTATTGTGAAAAGGATTACAGGGTAGCACTCTACCTTCAGCAAATTAGGGAACCATGCCAGACTTAAGGGTTGGTAATCCTACTTATGAAAAATTAATTCCTATCAAAAGTGCATGCCTTTATGCAATTGATCCACCTTGTATACAAGGGAATGGAATTGATGATGGTAGATAGATAGATAAGCATGGTAATATGTTTGAGCTTGGTGTTTGTTAGCCCGGCTGTTTAATAAACACTTCCTTACTGCCCCTCTCCCTATTTGTAGTTGTCTACTCCACCTCTTCCCCTTCATCATATTAAGCAGTTTTTTAAATATTAATTCACATTGTAGTATATAAATGTTTTTAATTTCTTTTCCTTTTGACAGGTGGCAGAAGCAGTTGATATCCTGAGGACTGAGTTAGCAAAAATAACTGACTTTTTACGCCACATATACAGTGATCAAGTGTTGGTTGTATCTGCCACAGTTGAGCATCTAGATAAGTTGTCGCGTAAGACTCGCTCTGTTTCTCCAGGCCTTATGGTAAGCATCATTTAGAGTGCCTGTTTTTGACGTAAAGGAAGGGAGTTCTACATTCATAGAGCCTCTTTAATTTTCTTTACTATCTTATTTGTTTTGTAAACTTTTTTGTGTAACTGGCATTCATAATTTCTTCACGTAGCTTGTTTCTTTAATCCACAAATCTGTTGATTAAATTCTTATAATCTTTTTTAAGGCCTTGGCATCTTTGTGTCCTACTAATCTCACTGATCTTTCTTCAGTGATTGTGTGTGTTAATTATCACCTTTTGTCAGATTAATTCTGAAATTTTCTACCTTTTATATGCTGTATATTCTCCCATTTTAATGGTCACTTTCTTCACCCAGTATCTTAGCTTCCATATTTCAAGTACAATCTTTGATGCCTCATGTAGTTCTTCATTACCAAATCTCTGATTTTTATTAATTCAGTTGGCTCTACCGATTTAAATTTGGTGTGATATATTCCGTTCAAATTTTTCTGAATATTTCTTTGTCCATGTACTTAAAGCGATGTTCAGCCAGTAGATTATTTATTTAACTTCTTAAACCTATCTTAAACCTAAGATTTCATTTCGGTCATTAGCTGGGTTATGATGCTGTACCTACTTCCAACTTCCTCTTGAATTTAGATCCCTGTAATTTTTCTTTAGGAAGAAGGTATCAAAATTAGCCCTCTTGTAACTCTGTCATATCATCCACACAGGAGCAAGGAAAGTTTTTTCTCCCATGGGATATGAAGCTTTGAGTTCCAGCAACCACCCCCCCCCCCCTCCCAGAGAGAGAGAGAGAATAGGCACCTTAGCATGTAGCTGATATTTGCCCAGTTTAATGTTTTCATTATAAAACACAACTGGTGTGAGTTTCAATGACTATTACCAAATAATCAAACCTGTTATATGTATTTATATATATTTTTTCTTTCTTTTTTAAGATTGCAGCTTATATTATTCAGGCCACTTTTTTATCTATTTTTCAGGAAGCAGATATGAACTTTGCCACAAAATACTCTGCAGATTACCCTGCTATTTTCAATATTATTCTCTGGCTAAGTATTGTTCTAGTACTCACCATTTTAGCCATATCAGCTGCAATGGCAACTATGGATCCAGGACGAGACTCAATCATCTATCGTATGACAAACCCTCGCATGAAAAAAGACAACTGAGCAACATAAGTACTAAAATATGTTTCTTAATCATAGATGTTTCTCAAGCACAAAAAAATAATGTCTGACTTTCGATGGATATAAATGTTAGACCTGAATGGGCCAGCATTATCTTTAACACAGGAACACCTTCATTTAGACATCATCATCATCCAATGCATTATCCAGATGTGTGTAAGGGGTTTTGATGTAATCTATTTTACCTGTTTACTTGCATAATATGGTGAATGTAATGAGAAATTATGAGATGCATCATTTCAGAATCATATTAGAAGAAGAGTTCCAGAGTACTTAAGGAAATATGTCATCATCAGATATACTTTTTAACTAGAAATTTTTTAATCATATGAAAACCTTTTGTTCCATCTTAATTGATGCTCCAAAAGCAAATGTTTAATACTCAAAACATGAAGTGGGTCACATGGCAACATAGTAAGTCTAAACTAGAATAAATGTGACTCAACATATTTCTTACTTGGTCTTAAAACTCAACTTCCAATTATAGACCAGACCACTGTCATAGCCATCATCATATGAAAAATTGAATTCATTGCAGATGTCCTGCTTATTTCAGGGCTTACTGTAAGTGATTTTTTTCTTAATTATTAGGTGTTACTCTGTATAAATGGAACATGTTAACTATTGATACAGTATTTATGAGATTCCAAAAGGAAAGTGTAGATAATTATAATCTAAATATACCAGTCTAGACACATTTTATTTAGAGGGATGTATTATTCTTTGTATATTGATATTGCTGTATATATTGTATTGTGTAAACTGTGGTATAAAATCTTGGTGTACAATGTGTTTTTTATTGAGAATAACCACTTTTAAAATTGATAAAAAGGGTTGAATAGAACTATCAGTCTGTGAAAGAGTGGTACAACCCACTCTGTGCATATAGTTAAGAAACAGTTTGTAATAGCAGAATTAATTTGATGCTGACAATGAAGATGACCTCTTCAAAAGTGGAATGAATTTGGTAGAGTGGAGAGTAAGGTTAACATACATCATGAATCAAATACTTAATGAAGCACCTGATCCAAATACTGAAGTATGGACAAATGGGAAGGGCAGTGAGTTAAGGTGAGAAGGGTACAGGGAAAGACAAGGGACGTTGTATGGACATTTAGTGTGAAAACATGAGATTAATGGAAATGAAGGGGAATATGCAATGATATGAAAAGATTGGGATGATCCGTGGAAAAAAGTATCAAAGATGAAAATATATTAGACAAGTGGTAAACTGGTTTCCTCAGGCTGCCTATGGAAGTATTTGATGTATCCTCCCTTCCTTTCACAAAGGGTTCATAATCAGGGAGATGTTCTGCACGAAACTTCATTCAGTGATCTGTAACACATTGAAACTTGGCTTCCTTGAATATATTCACATATCTTTTGAATATCTCTGTACTCAGATGCTTTGCCCCATCAATAATCATACTATGCTGTCTTCCTGTGTTCATATCATAATAACATTATTTTAAGATCAAAACCTCCATGCTTGTTTCATATTATCCCCTTCACTACACAAATGGCTACCCAGTATGGGAAGAAGACTTACGCAATATTTGTATGTCATGCATGCGTAAAGAAAATGTAAAATGTACAAAAAAGTAAAATGCTTATCTCTTGTATGTTGGCCTAGTTGGGTGGTGAGTGGATGGAAGTGACTGAATGCAAAATAAGTTAGGAGCAAGAGGGATTTAGGAAAGGTAGGGGATGTGTGAATCAAATTTCTGCAGCGAGAATGAATGAGGAAAGGTATTTAGCAAAAAGTAAAGAGTTGTATGCAATATTTATGGATCTAGAGAAAGCATATAATGGAGTTGAGTAGAATGTTTTGTGGGATGTGTTAAAGATATATGGGGAAAGGGTACAACTGTTGGATGGTGTGAAAACCTTTTGTAGTGGAGCAAATATGTGCGTAAGAGTGGATGCCGAGTTGAGCATAAGTTTTGGCATATATGTGAGTGTAAGGCAGGGCTGTGTGATGCCACCATGGCTTTTTAACATATATGGATGGAGTGATAAGAGAGATGAAAGCAAAACTAGGGAAAGGGAGTGTAGAAATTGAGTATGATGGTGAGGTATTGTTGCTAATGACAAGCCTGTTTGTGGAAGATACCATGTTTATTGAGAGTAAAGAGGACAGCAAAAGTGTGTTTTATGATGTATATAAGATTAGGCAATTGAAGGCAAATGTGAGCTAAAGTAAAGTAATGGTGTTTGAAAGAAGCATAATGAAAATATAGATTTTGCAAAACCCTTTAGAGTGAGAGAAGAAAATGCACTAAAATATGTTGTAGAAAGACAGGAAGAGGTGACAATTTAAGTATCTAGGAACTATCTTGTGTGGGTTTGGTGATATGGGGGGGTGTGATAGACTGGAAGAGATGAAGGAGTTTATTTGGGAGCTTTCTTGGATAAGTTTGGTGATATGGGAGAGAGAACTACAGGGCAGAAGAGTCAATGGGTTCCCAAATATATTAATGAAGGATAAAAGTGTATGTATGGAAGTGAAGACAGTATTTAGGGACAGCATAGTCCTCACGACCCTGACTTGTACAGCTGAAATACAGACAAAATGAGTCACAGAGGTCTAGAATCCAACTGTGGAAATGAGCTGTTTGAAAGGAGCATGTGGTAAAACTAGATGGAATAAATCAAGAAATGAGATGGTGTACATGAGATTTGGTATGTAAGGGAATGAATTGCGAAGTGGTAGTCTTGTCACTGTTATATTCGTTGGGTTTGTAGGGATCTGTGATAAGAGGTTACTGAAGTGTTAGACCTAACTTATCCTGGGACACTCTGTTTCCTTAAAACCTTCTTCAAGCCAGCTCTTGATGCCTTCAATCCAACTCATTCTGGGACTTCATGCTGGACATATTCCTTCAGGGAATCATTTTAAATGCTTCGTGGCATATCTCATGTCTTCCATTCTTTGTACACGGTCACACCACTTTAGCTGGTTCTACTGAACTATTTTAGCGTTTCTCATCAATTCTCACTAGTCTCGGCACTCTGTTTGGAAATCTGATTCTGTGAACCAGGTTTGCAAATGCTTTAATATAAGGATGTTTCTCATCCATATATTAAAAATAGGTCTTAGAATGGTGGTAAACATTAGTTTTGCATTCTGATGGTACATTTTCTTCATTTAGAACAGGTTCTTCATACTCAAGTTAGCATTGCACTTAATAATTTTGTTGTTTAATTCTATTTGCTGTAGATTTTCGTCATTAAATATTAATCCCACGTATTCATAATTACTCTTTGATAAAGTTGAAGTAAATTTATGTTCATTTTTCTCTTATGCTACTAATACTCATAATTTCCATTTAATTTTATGGTTAGCTTACTATTTGCAATTTGATCACCTTTCCATTGTATTCTACAAATCTATCTCGTTTTCATTTACAGTAGTTATGTCATCAGAGTATACTAATGTTAGCTCTTTAACTTCTCTTACACATTTTACTATTCATACATTTGTCCATATATATGGTGAATATGAGGGACCAATATTCTTCCCTGTCTGACTCTGCTTTTTAATTCTAACCGCTCACCGTCAATCTCACTCATCTTAATAATCAATTTCATATCTATTCCACAGAGATGGTCTTATAATGGCCCTCAGAGTTTATTTTCATTAATTTTCTGGAAGGTTTTCCCTGGATATATGACAGCTAGACGACACCTCCTCTTGTTCCATACCCAACATTTCTAACAATAAGATCTTACGGGTGATGACTACGTACGTACTAAATAGAAGGAGAACCTCCGGTCGTTCTTGACCAACGGAAGGAGGGTAGTTTCAGGCTAGATGTGACGTCACAAGTGCGTCACAGGACAATTGAGCCCACTCTCAGCAGACCTGCTCCCGCTGCCCGTGCGGCCTGTGAACTCAGAACGTAAACTTCTTCCTGGAACTTTTAATGAGAGATTTCTGGTGTTTTTTCGCCGAATTATGGGTTATAGTGTTGGATGACAGGGACTATGTTATGTCTAACGACTAACAGAATTATGAGTTTCCACTTTATTTCTCCCTCTCCCTTCATTCTCTGTAAGCAAATAGACGACATATGACCATCGTTTTAAACCAGAGCAGTAACTCGGCAAGGAAGATACAGAATCATCAGATGAGGAGTGATACTTGAGAAACGTACTGAAAATATATCACGCGAAAGTGCATGAATGCCCGGCAAGAAGACATGAAGTTATATCTATCAACAATTACGGTGGAGAGAAATAGCATAATTCAACAACACGTATGGTGTGCATTACGCGTTAGCCCTACCATTCCGGCAAAATCACATTACATGTACGTAATTTTGTTCTCCAATCCTCTTCTACCTTTCTCCTCTGCTCATTGCATCTCACTTTAGAATTTAACTAACCCTTATTTTCTGTGTGTCATTGCGATTGTAAGATACGTGCTTATTATATCCTTAAATAGTCGAATCACTTACTCTGGTCAAAACTATTGCTATGCGGCATTCATCCATTTTCTTATTAACAAGTAAGTATTGGAGAAGATTTTGCCGGACTCAGCCGTGATGTGGTGATGTCACGCGTTCAGAGGGACGTGACGTCACTCTGGACAACTGCTGCTTGAAGCTGTCATCCTGAAGAGGTGTGGAACTTTGTCAGGGCAGCCATGTTCTCCAGTAGGGCCAAGCAGGCAGCCAGCAAGCTGATCACTGTTCCTCGTGGTGCTGATTGTGCTGTCAAATAGAGACAACCGTAATCACCATTAGCACTGGAACGTTCCGACTACCAAACAACTGAGCTGCAAGAAGTTGATAGGATACAAGCACAAAATATAGGGGGTGCCGTAAAAAGAAAAATAATATTACTGTAATGGCTATACGGTCTGAAAATTTCACTTTTCACTTGAAAGAATGGATGAAAAAAAGCAGGATATAGCTGTATATTTGCGTATTAGAAAGTAAGTATTGGATCTGCAGGTGAAAAGAACGAATGGAAAGATTAATGAAAATATATGACGTTTTTGAAACAAATAAATCATATAACAACGAGACAACACTATTCACAAAAGACATGGCATTTTAGTCACTGTAAAGAAGACACTCAGATCACAGAGGTACGGAAGGAACCAAAATCTTGGACACAAGGAAAAATATGACGAAATAGACTGAACGACCTGAACTTTCGTGGTGACTAAAGAAACCGGAAAAAGATGAACTAATTCACACTAAAAGTGGACTGAGACTCCCACGGAAAATGACAAAAATACCAACACTGACATTTTACGGAAGACTGAAAGAAATGGCCATTGATTCAGTACTAATCAAAAAGGATATATAGAACAAAGACGAACAGCGCATGAATAACGAAGAGAATAGAAAAAGGGGAGCTTGATAAATATAATTAGAAATCCTGTCAAATAACTAATGGATTCGCCATGAAATCAAAGACCAAATGAATGAATAACATCACGGAAAAGAACTCTAAAGAATTATTCTCAAATGGTAGCAAAGCAGAGAGGAAAAAAGCGGTGAGTGGACCATTTAGAATCGGATGAAGATATGAAAATGGCATGACATATATCCACAATGCTAAGAAGTCAAAATTTGCCAGCATTCAGTTTAAGAAACAAAAGGATACTTGACGACAGGATATTTACTCAGTCAAAAGCGCGCCGTCACAGGTGTAAGTGAAAGGGATATGATGAGAGAAAGAAAAGAACTAATGGGAAAATCCAGCTTTTGGACTAATCACAAGTCACAACAGGTAACCTGTTAGAAAACGTCTTGGTGAAAGATTATACGATCATAAAGTTTTCTGAGAGATCTTAGACCCTCGATGTAATGATTCCTTATTAGGCGATTGTTATGTGCTGGTGTCCGTCACCAGCCAGCTGACTCCTACTACCACAGCTGGTGGTGTCCATCACCAGCCTGTTGAAGTATCACTCATGAATGACGCCTAGCTAGAAGCGAGTTCACTACCTTAACGTAATTTTGTACTTCCTCCAACAGCTTCAAAGAAATAAAAAGGAATTCAAACAGCTTTTCAAAGCCGTTTGCGACAATGGAAGTAGCGGTAAGAGTAGAAAGGCGCACAGACGACTGAAAAAGAAAATCCTGCAAACTGTTCATTTGACTAAAGAGGCGGAAATAATGTCGACTGTGGCCGTGAAGCGAAGTATTTATCAGCTCCTAAACGTAGCTATGGTTATGCTTTCATGCACTCGAATCGGTAAAACATTCCATACGTTATCAGTCCTGTCAACTAAAATGTACTTCGCCACGTTCGGGGTAAAACATTTGCCTGCGAGTTGGTATCCATTACTACGAATAAAATCAGATGAATCAAGCCTTAAAGCAGCAAGTTAGATCAAGATTATCAGTCTTGTGTAATACTGAATACCTGTGGTAGATCACCTCCTGACCTCTTTTCTAAGCTAAATAGACTTAAGCCGTTTCGTCGGGTCTCACACGATTTGTTTCTCAGCCTAGGAATCATCATCACGTTAACTCGACTCCGTACTCTATCCCTTGTGTCTGTCTTTCTTCAGTTAAAGCGACCAAAACTGGACACGAAATTCAAAATAGGCACGCACTAATGAAAAAAAAAAAATATGAGGATGATTTCCCTAGACTTATATTCAAAAGCCCAACCAATGAATCCAGGAACTTTGTTTGCTCTTTTTATTGCCTCCGTGCTCTGTTTGCTTGGCTTTAGATTACCAGAGATTATTACGCCCAAGACTCTTTCGTCATTTACCCTTTGTGGTTCAAGGGAGTTCATACTGTAGCTTACCCTCTCGTTTTTACCACCGATATGTAAAACTTTACACTTATCGGTACTAAATTCATTTACCACCTATGAGCCCTGTCCATGTTTATCTAAGTCAGTTTGAAGCTTCAGATGATCAAGTTCAACTATAGATTTGTTTACCATCTTGATTTCATCCGCGAATTTCGGGATCTTACGTTGCGCCCCGTTATCAACATGACCAATATTTGTGAAAAAGAGAACCGGGCCTAAGGCTAATCCCTCCGGCACAACACTTGCTACCTCTAATCACTAGAGGATTGATCATTAATCATTATTGTCTGTTTACATCCAGTCATTCAATTTCCCAACCAGCGAAGAGTAATCCAGTCTATGCCAGTGACTTGACTCGTACAAGTAACCTTGGATGAGGACCTTTACTGAATGCTTTTCCAAAATCTCGACAGATGACATGAACGGCTTTACTTTTATCATACATGTTGATTATATCCTAAAATAAATCAAGCGGATTTGTAAGAAATGAGTGATTTCGTCGATAACTACGGTGAGAGTTAAGTGCTGTTCTTCCAAATGGTTCACAATATCTTCCAGAATGATGGTTTCTATGTTTTCCAAACTACAGACGTCAAGTTAATTATGCTGATCGCATAATTAGGAGCACAGGTTTATGGGCTCCCGTGGCAAGGGAATAATATAAAATGTATACACATCAGGGAACACGGAGGAGATAGTCAAACAGTCAAATGACTTCATGGAAATCAAGAATTTTTACGGAGGCTTCGCGTTCCTTGTGAAATCAAGCAGAGGTGTGGACGTGACGCAACCCATTGGTGGTTAGGAATGCACGTTAAGCCGTACGTCACTCCCTGCATTTAGTGGCTCACAACTACCATGTAATGACAAATCCAGGCTTGAATTATCAACCGCTCTCCAGGAAATGACCTGTATAAACCACCTAATCGGATATTATCCCAACCCACCTCCACACAAACGGCTTCCTCGCACATCACTTGACAGCGATGACAGTCAATGCATCTCTGCCTGAGCCCAGTCAGAGGCAGATTACAGCAGCTACTGAAAGAGGTGACGGTACAGACTCTGGCAAAACGCTCAACAACGTTCAGCGTTCAACCGTGCAGACGAAAAACGTTCAAACAGCGCTCAGCGTTCAACCATCTATAGACGGTTGAGATATTAATAAACAATTCATCTACATGCTGATGTCTGACACACAAGAGGCTATGATGAGATTGTGGTGTTGTTTGACACATACAAAAATGAATCCATGAAAGAAACAATACTGAAGGAATGAGGCGCCAAGGGAAAGGTACCTGTCCAGTATCAAGTTTCGCACACGCCACAGAACTCAGACATCTTTCCATGAAACGAGATCTGTCCTATGACCGAAATCAAGAGCCGACGTGACAATCGACATGGCGAACAGACTCATTTCGGACGATGAGGATTCACCCACAGTGCTGAATGTCTCAGCAGATGAGCAAATATATGAGAATCATGGAGTAATTCTTGAGGAAATCACCCATGAGGACGCACAGAAGTTGATCATTCATCTGGTTGTGTGACTTCACATTGGAGTCAACTTGATCACCAGGCGACGGTGATTTCCCCCAGACACCGATGTGCTCGTTCTTCTTCCATGAAACTACAGCTTGTACAGTAATCCATATCTGGTTCCACATTGTCTGGATTCATGTATATTAATAGGCTTGTTGAGGCTAAAACAAAGGCAATGCCAGCACTGCATGCAAACTCTGGTGGCGGCGACACAGGAAGATCATAGAGTCTTGGTTCAAACTGCTTCAGCGTGCGCCTCGACCATGATGCTATTTCAGGTGGTATGATCATACCTCGCCTGCGAGGCTCGTCTCCGAAGAGGCATCCTTCTTATCAACAGCATCCCTGAGGTGAGATGGCACCAGCTCTTCAAAAGCGTGGCTGAAAGTTGCAAATTTCCATCTACTGTTGGCGCACACACAGCAGCAAGTGGACAGAGTCCAGGCTAGGACCTCAGGATGAGCAGTCAAGGCACAGCACGCGCCTCTTGATCCCATGGGACGTGGGTGATACATATGGGCACATAATGCCACATCCATCCGACTGTTTCCCCGGAATGGGAGCATGCACGATAAATACTGTGCCAGGAATATGAACGGTTAATACAATACCGAGAGTAGGCACAGGTAATAAAGCATCAGGAGTATGCACAACCAATAAAGTCTCAGGAGTGTGGACACAGCTAATAAAGTTTGAGTATGAACCACTAATAAAGTTGCAGGAAAATGCACTACTAAAAATAATGATGCCGGAGTATACAATACTAATAAAGCTGTAGGTGTATGCACAACTAATAAAGCTGTAGGAGTATGCACAATCAAACAGCAGGATCATAAACTAAAAGAAAAATACACTTGTAAGGACAACAATCAAAAAAGTAATATTCCTTATCACTCTACACCTAGATATACAACACATAATGACTCGAACGTGACGACAGAACTCAGACTTTCCCCTTCAACCTTAGTCTGGACATTGCAGTGAGGGGGGAACCCCAGCAGGGAGGAACCTCTACCTCCGCGGCCTCTGGAAAGTTTTCCTTGTCTCAAGTTTCCCGGATATGCGGGGAGTTCGCTGCGGGGATAGCATCAGGCGGGTCCCAGAGAGACGATTCTAGCGTCATGGGAAAGTTGGCTGAGCTTATGTTGATGGCTCGACAATCACTCCTCACTTTAAAGTCAGCTCACATACTTACTTATACTTTACGCACACACACACAATACACGATTACTTTTCAGCTGGCTGCCTCCCTTCTACTGGCGCTTCGCCATCTTGACACTGGGTATAACTCTCCTACCATATCGGTGATGAGGATGGTGGAAGCGGGTGTGTGTGCTCATTAACCCTTAAAGCGCGGGCATTGTTTTGCCGTGCCTGGCCTCCCACGCGGGCATATTCACGCAAAAACATACCTCGCTTCAACCTCCTG
>JAYMFT010103092.1:0-13711 GCA_038088735.1 Panulirus argus
AAACACACACCCCCACACACACACACACACACATATATATATATATATATATATATATATATATATATATATATATATATATATGCTCCAGTAACGGAGAAAAGTCCACATTAAGGCCTGACCGTAAATTGAAACACAGAGACGAATATGAAAGAGAAGAAAAGACAAGGGAAAGTATTTGCGAATTTTGGAGGGAGTGAAAAACCTTTCCTTTAGAATGAGCGAGGTCATAGGTTATTGGGAAAGACATGAAAAGGTACAGAGTTCCAGAGCTTCGAGGTGTGCGAACATATAGGTATGCATAGATTTATATATTTATTTATTTCGTAATTTCCCCCAGGATCCCCCTTCCAGAGGCTCCTGCAGACCAAGGTCGCGCTACTATTTCCGGTAGCAGGGAAATGTGGACTCCCGTTAGAGTGAGAAATTCTTTGAAGAGACTGTAGTCTAATGACACAGCCTCGCTCAAATGTGACTCTTCGCTCGCGGTGTAACCTCATGCAGGCGGACTCCGGTAACATGCTTTGATGGCACGAGAGTGGTGGATGAATGGAATAGAATGAATGAGGACATGATTAATTCAGACAGCACAAATATATTTACGAAATTGTATGATATTAGAAAAAGTTAAAAAAATGGGGCTCCCGCGAGTGTGTAAAACTCCCTCCCAGTGCACAACAAATAGGTAATTACACACACACACACACACGTGTCAGACCAGAGCAGGAGCAGCAGCAGCAGCAGCAGATGACGCCCTCCACATATCTGCTTGAGGCAGTGGAGAGTCCGGGAAGTGCAGGTGGGCGGGCCACTTCGGCTCTCAACCTGGCCGGCCTCCACTAGCATGGGGTGAGGAGGAAAGGTGTGGTGTCATCACCTGACCCGAGGGAGGGTAACTGCACATGCTCACACTCCTCCGTATGGGTCGACGTGACGTCCACACGTCTGTATCGTGGCGACGAGCCACCCAAGGCATGGTTGGTCCTCACTGGCGTGGATGTGGCTCATGCGGCCAGTGGCTTTCTCTGTGGTCCGGGGCGGCGCGCGGCGGTGCCTCAGGGGAGGCAGTGGAGGCAGGCCTGGTTGGTGACATGGTGGAGGGAAGGCTGGTTGGTCCTCTATTGGTGTGTGATAATCCTGGAGTGAATGCATACAGTATTGACGTGCAGTTGTCTGTCTGCATTGTACTTGGAGAGAGGGAGTTTTACACTCGTGGATCCCCCATCTCTTGAACTTTCTCCCGGTGTCTAACAACTTCTTACGTTTCCGTATGTTATTTGCGTCAACCGTATCCTCAGTCATTCAGTTCCATTCATCCACCACTTATACTATAAAAGTACTTCATTGCATATTTTTTTCATAGGTTTCATGTTTAATCTCATGTTCTGTCGTGTGTGTGTGTGTGTGTGTGTGTGTTCATTCAGCAAGTCCTACGATACTCTGAAGGAGGGCAGACCTTGCAGGACGGCTGCCCATCACAACACACTACCTCGCCTCACATTGTGGTTCATCACCAGGTTTTCTCAGTTCTCACTGAATAATTTTAACGAAGAAAATCTGACATGTTTGACATCCTGGAGAGAAAGAAGTGGAGTGGTGAGTACAGAAGGTCAGCAGGCAGCAGGGAGTCAATGGGTCAGTTCAAGGTCATCAGGTCACTCGAGATTAAGTTCCGTTAGGTCAGCAAGACACAAGTTAGCAGAGAGCGAGACAGATTGCAGACGGATCACAAGAGATCAATAGCTAAAAGCCGTTCAATTGTTAAGATGAGGCCTAGCGTTTAAAAGTAGAATACAAGAAAAAGTTGACAAGAATTAAGCACACGAGGTGGCCAAGTATGCCTTCCAGGGGCGTAGGAGTTACGGATGTAGTGCAGGAGAAAGTGGTAAAGTTAGGTTGTTTTATTACTGGCGCGTTCGTTGTCATGACTAGTGTTGTTATGTGTACTTCACGAACCTGTGTGTGTGTGTGTGTGTGTGTACGCCTTTCCTCCTGAAGGTTTTTTAGTTTGTTTAAGATGAAAAATGAATACTTTCCGTGGGTGTTGCTTTAAAAGCAGATCACTGTCGAGCGAGGAAGTGGTATGAGCCGAACTTGATGTCAGCCCTTCTATCTGTTCTTCATTCATATATGAAAGAATTCACATCTGATCATTCTTATAATGATTCTTTGGTTGGGTAACATCTCTGTTTACATCAGTTCAAAATGACAATAAGATTATAAAGAACTTCAGCGGCCTGACTGACCCATACGAGGCACTTCCTGTTTACCCCAACAATTATAGGTTGTGCAGTTTATCTAACCTGTGTTTAAAACTTTCCAATTTGTCGTTATTTATGACCTGGGTTGGAAACTTGCTCCATTTGTCTGCTACTATCTTTCACTCCCAGTAATTTCTGATCACATCAGTGAACCACGATATCTTCTGTGAGGTGTTCATTGCATGGTGTTGTTGTTGTCGTCTGCATGCTCTCCAGGAAAGCTATAACCATGCTGTTGTAGAGCTATGGTATTACCGGTACGTTCTTGTTACTTGTACTCACCTTTCTTCGACGCCAAATATCCTGTCAACTTTATTTCTTACAGTGATGCATTATTCTTGTAGCTTTAGATCTATGCTGGTAATCATGCCCTAAAACCTTTTCTTGATTTTTACTATTTCTTCGTCGTCAAGATGATGCGTATCTTGTTTTCCCCGTTATCCGTCCCAAGACTCGTAAGTATGTCTACGCTGAACTTCATGAACCATTCCTTTTTTTATAATCTCCTGGTGATACTTTTTTTTTCAAGATATTCCTGTAGTCTTCTAACATCATCTGTAGGGTTCGCAATAGGGTCTACTTATTCTCATGTCTTCGGCAAATCTACTTAATGGGCTGTCCGTCTGCTGTCCTCCTCCAACCTCACTGATGTATGTATATTACAAATAAGAGTGGTGTCAGGGCAGAGCCCTGAGGCACCCCACTGTTTACTGGACTCCATTCTGGTTTTCTCCCGGTAGTGCTGACCATTCTGCTTCCTGTCTCTTAGGGAAAAGTGAATGAGAGGAAATGTATGTCTTGCTTTTAGCCAGTTCTGTTGTGACGGCGTTTTAGTAGAATTACTAGGATAACCTGCAAGGAAGATGGCCACAATAAATTTCTGGTAGGATGATTATTATAATCTGCATGGAAGATGGCCATGATAATTTGTTTCTGTTTGGATAACATATTTTACGTAGATGATATGGCATTAAGACAACCAATATCACAATTACATTCCACCATTATGGTCTGGATCATATACCGCAGACGTGGATAATCTTCCATCTGGATAGCCAGAATGATTTGTCAGCTATAGGCTGGATAGGATAAGACACTATGTCGAAGACTTAACTCGGACAGTCTGCGGGAGAGAATAGCTATAAGGATGAGATAGGCTACAAGGGTGTCGCTGCTCTGTCGCTCAAGGTAAAAGCGGGAGAACATTTGACTCGGTGTTCAGTTCAGTTTTAATACTTTATTCCTTGATAGAGAATCGGGATCCTAGTGCCGTCCGTCAACACACACTGACGTATTCTCCCTTGTCAGAAACGCATGTTTGTAAGACTAGAGAAGCTGTTTAACTTCATTTTCTTTAGATAACCTTACAAAATTATACCCTAACACTAATTATGGCAATTTATTGTTTGGAAATATAATTGTAAATTATGTTCTTGCCTCTCACCAACTTATGTGAAAAAAAGAAAACCCGTAATCTAAAAGTTGTTGTAAGAGTCCAGTGACTTCAAGGGCCAATCGATCCTGGGCTTTGTACATGATTATCCACATTGTTTATATTGATGGCCAAGATACAATCATGATAATGAAAACAATAGCAACAATGATGATGGTGATAATTATAATGATAATGATTATAATAATAATAATAATGATAATGATAATTATAATGATAATGATAATAATAATTAGTAATTACTATTATTAGTATCATTAATAGTATTATTGTTTTAGAACTAAGCGTTGAGGAGTTAAGCCGTTATATCCGCGGGCGGACTGGTGCAGGAGACGATGACCGGCCGAGACCCAGCAAGGCCAGCGGTGTGCAGCTTCCCTCCTACCCCTCAGCTCCGCCTCCCCCACCCCCCACCAGCGACCCAGCCCCCGCCACCTCACATCCGTAACGCTGTGTGTGTGTGTGTGTGTGTGTGTAGGAGGCTCGTACAGGGATGGCCTGGGCTATGGGGGTTGGAGTAGGGGAGGGTACAGTGCCGCGTGTGGCAAAGGTGGTGTCGGGAGGAAGGTGAAGCTAGAGGTGGATGGAGCGATTAAAAGGAAGGGAGTCAGTGGGTGTGGTTGGAGGTGGATGGAAGAGGAGGTGGAGTGATTGAAAATGGAAGGGGAGTAAAGGGATAGACGGGGGTAGGGATGGAGGAAGGGAAGGCTAGAGAAGTTCCACGCACCACTGAGAGTGTGAGAGGCTATGGTAATTTTTCTTAAATTGCTTTTTGGTGAAAACTACACTAATATGTTTTGCCAGAAGCACAGAAAACAGTGAAATGATACCATTACATTCAGTTGCAATTAGAGATCAGGTTCGAGAGCCGTGTTTAAAGAAAACGCATCGGTCGACGTCGTCAACGGTAGCCCGTAGTATAAAACTTACGTAAAAGTATTGTGATCTTAAAAATAATCTCCTGGTTTTGTGATGCACATCATCCATCGGTGCTGTAGCTTGGCTCTGTACGCTGCGTAGAGTTCACTGTCGTGGTCATGTGGGAAAACATCAGAGGACGGCCTTCTTCATATTATTATTTCCCCCGTGGAGCATTTTCCTCTTTTTTTCCAGCTGAGGAAACAAAACAAGTTGGACCGGGTGAGGAGGGCAGGCAGGCAGGCAGGCAGGTAGACGGACGGGAAGGTGGTGGGTGGAAGCAGCATCAGTAGCTGGTGGCATCCACCGTTAGCAGCACCGGGAGTTGGGCTATGTGAGGCAAGGCGTTGTCCTGCCAGAGCAGCATTCCTCGCCTCAGTTTTCCCTCACCTCTCATGCCCGATTGCCTCACTCCAACGGCCCAGGTCGTCGGAACGTCGTTGCTTGTCGATGATGTTATTACCCTTTTCCAAGAAGTCTGTCGTTGCCACACCATGACAGTCCCAAAACACAGTGGCCATGACATTTCCAGTTGGTGTGGCGGGCCAGGAGCTCGTGTGTTTTCGTGCCGTTCTTTGTTGCTGCTGTCTCGGGTTCAAAGCGGCGAACCCGTGGCCCGGTCTGAGCAACAGAGCGCTGGAAGACGTCGTCTGAACTGGCTCCGAAACGGTGTAAAAGCTCACGGGAATTGTCCAGTCGGGTTCTTCTTCTCTGGACCAGTGTGAGCCAGCATTCGAGGACCCAGCGCGCTGACGCCATCGCCACGTCCAATCTGTCAGCAAAGATTTATTGAACAAAGTCACAAGTGACAGCCAGCGTCCCATGTACCTGCCTCATGGCTTGTTAATCTGTCTGTCTGTCATCTGCACCTCATGCACCCCGTCCAGGATCTTCATAATTGCCACGTCAAGAGTGCGACAGATTGATCTCATTCGCCCGCGCCTGAACCTACCTACCCGGTTCTTTATCAGAGGGCGTGAGGGGAGGGGGGCACATCACCCCATCCCCAGGCCGGCGCTACCATACCTATATGTATTTCCCTCAGGGGCAAGACTCGTGCGTCGCTAGTTCATCACGGCTCGGACCTCAGATTTCTCCATCTTCACCGAATTCCTGTGGGACTTCTGCTGCTTAGTACACGCTCTGGAGATTCTCCAAGCAGAAATGTGGAACTAGGAAGACAACGCGATCGTGAGGATAGATCATCATAACGTTCATCGGCCTCCTGTGTCTGTAATTAAGTTAGATCATGAACTTTCCGTACGTAAAATGCGTCATAGTAATCAACGGTGTACCGTATCGACGCCTCGTTGTCATCAGTAGTGAAGCGTGCCAGGAAATAGGTGTCATTAGAAATACATTGTATATATACTTTACTGTCGTCAACGTTAGAATAATAAGCTGTTGCTGTCACCAACGCAGAACGTACAGTTAACTAACCTATTTTTTTTTATATACGAAAAAGCATCTATAGAAGTGGGTATCCAGCCCAGGGAGGAGGTGCTCGAGTCCAAGCGGAGGATGCTGGAAATATGGCGCCAGGAGTGCATAGAATTTTTGGCACTATGACAGTATCTTGGATATTGACTTCATATGGCGGCTCCTGAAGTAGGGGTGCGGACATGTTTGATAACCAGTATTCGGTGGACCCTGAAATAACTCCCAAATGACGTACACTGGCATCAGTATGCTTTAGTTACAGTGGTAAATCGATAGTTATTCGGTTTTGAACTGAAAGCTTCGTCGTCTGGTTACCCCACCACGTAAAGCGATTCTTAACCTGCCAAAAGTTAACAAAAGTGAAATGTGCGTCTATGGCTATGGGTCACCGTCCTCCCTCACTTTCACGTCCGTCCCTGACCGGCCGTCGATCCCTCTGGGGGGGATGAACTAGCCCAGACTAGAGACAGGGGGGATAGCGTCGGTCTCTCATCTTCTGAACAGTCTCTTGTGTCACCCTGGGCGCGTGTTTTACCGGGCGATTGTGATCTGTCAAGCCGTCTCGAACAGTGAGAGGCCCCGTCTGCTGTCCGCCATCGTCGCCACGATGGCCTCGTCAGTAGATAACGTCAGCATCACACGCGCCGCCTTCTGCGTGACCACTGCTCTCATTGTTACCGCCACCACGGCACACACGGCTTCGGGATGGCCGTTTGAGAACGTGGCCACACACACTCGCCGCTAGAACCACGCTGCTTGATCTCTCTCTCTCTCTCTCTCTTTCCGAAGAATGCAAGACAGCTTCAGCACGAGCACGAGACATCTCCTGGAAAGAGAGCCTGGTCAGTTCAGTTTCAATACTTTTTTCCTTGATAGAGGAATCGGGATCCTAGTGCTCTCACTGGGTACCCCTGTACAATAATATCATAAGCGTCTGGCGTGTGTCGCGAGTGAGCCTGGTCTCTGGTGTAATATTGCCAGAGAGTTTGAGGCTGAGTCGCATCGCCGCACTACATGAAGGAGATGAGAACATTTCCCCCAAACACTATCATCGTCATTACGTCTTTAAAAATTCTGGAAAGATGTCAAGATCATGACCGACTTCATGAGATCAACCTGTACACATGACGCAGGGCAACTCGGCTTCAAGGTAAGGAGACCATGCTGTATATGATGATGATGATGACGGGGACTAAAAAAGAAGATAAAGAATAGCACAATGACATCATGGAAAAAAAAAACACATTAAAAAGACCTCAAGAGTGATAATGTCTGGCGACTTCACCTTCAGGAAACAAAGCAGAGCAACAGCTGCCTCTTCCAAAAAGTTGGCAGGCTGGATTCTGTCACCTTGAAGACAAATGGGAAGAAAAAGAGAACAAATGGCATTCTTCGAGACACTAGCACTCTCCCGAATAGAATATTGCCTTCTGCTGACACGCTGTATCAGGACGAAATTGCCGTTGAAAGAGTGCTACGGTTTTTTCACAGCGTGCAGTGACATAGTTCAAAATTGAACGACTGGGATATATATATATATATATATATATATATATATATATATATATATATATATATATATATATATATATATCATAAATTACACGTAAACTCCTGAAAGTCGTGATTCCCAGTGTACAAGAGTGTCTTATGTCATCGGCAAGCACGAAAGGCTGTGAAATACTACCACGGGTCGAAGATGCTGCAAGTAATGAAGTCGTAAGATGCTCTAAGTAAGATAAGCTATAACATTGCATACATCCCGGGTCCAAAAATTAACAAATGACCTGCTGTTGTTAGAAACACCAAAGACTTTTCAGTGGAGGTTTGAAAAGTTCATGGACGAGTGCCTACAGAGTGTACCGCACCAGCTATGATGTAGTGGTCACGTAGGCCTAGGAGCAGCGGCATCCGATTGGCTTGGGCAGAGGAGCAACGCAGAAGCTTGTGGTCCCAGACCGAGCTGTGAGGGTGGAAGACCTCCCAAACCATCGTAAGGTATATTACCGTGATAACCACCGTTATCATCTGTACGAGGACCATTCAGTACTGCCACATACACGACTGCTACCACAGCCATCTCCATCACAGTTCTTCACCACCACCACCACAACCAGTCATTTCCATCGCTGGCTCATCACCAGCCAGGCAGCCAGCACCTTCAACCACGTTCCACCACACCACACAACCTTTCTTCTACCGTAGCCTCCACCACACAGACAGGTACGCACCTGACCTTTACTTTCTCCCTCCCTAATCTGTCTGTGCATACCAATAAGGAGAAAGGACTATGGATCAGCCTATTTTTGCCGGGGGGTGATAGATAGAGACGGAGAGAGTATCTGTGTGTGTGTGTGTGTATGTGTGAAGGGAAGGTTGGTCTTCAGACCGTAAAGACCTCCCGAAAACCAACTCTCGGACCAATTGGCTGCGCTGTGGTGGTTCCCCTCCTCTCCCCAGCCAGTGAAAGAGAAAACAACGAGAATTTTCATCATTCTGTGTGCGAGACCAGACGTGCTGGAAAGTTCCCTCGGAGGCTGGACGGCCAGTGTTCGAGTCTACCGCTGGAATGGAGAAGACTTAGATGCCGTACGTGACTGAAGATGATGTTTGTTGAAAGAATCTCAACGTAAGATTTGTCTTTTTAAATCCCATTTGGAGAGATCGTGCACGACGATATTTTCATCACCTAACTCCATTCAGGCGACAGTTTTACTTTGGATGGCTGGAAGTTTGGTGACACCCGGCAGGCAAGGGCTGTTCTTCAACTCTTGGACATTATTGTCTGGCATGCAGAGATCTTGAGGAAGAAATTAAAACAACGCAATTTGGGTTGGTGGCTTTTATCGTTACGATTTAACCAAAGTGAATTATTGCGATGAGTATGTATTCAGTGGGAGGCCTGGTTGGTATTCCCGTGTTCACTCGTAAATCACTCGTCAAGATGAAAGACTAATATTTGATGCGTGTAAATATTAGTCACGACCGCGTCTGTTTGTAAATAAGTGAACATGAACTGGAAACGTGTAGTTGTACCTGTAAACACTAGCTAGTCTTGCCCCATGTCGATGTTTGTATGGCAGGATGAACTAAAGCCATTTCTATTTTGTTTTGTTTTTTTTCCAGTACATATTATTTTTTCCTCATGCTCACATGCGATTCATATAAACCGAAGACTTATTCGACTGAGGATCTGAGCTTGGATCCTCATCCAACTGAAGGTTTTCACTGCACGCATGATACTTCAGTGGGGGTCAGGAGCGGTTGGCTGGAGTGTGTTTTTCCCCCCGTTCAGGTCCAGCTCCGGGGGAAACCGGGCTGAATTGCCTGTTTACTGCCCTAGAAGCAACATTGTCAATGGTTATCAGAGCGAGGAGGGCAGCAGCGCTTACCCTTAGCCAGGTCACTTTCCTCTCGCGGACCTGAACACCGTAGTTTCGAAGAACTACGCGCGCGCGTTTGACTTCAGAGGAACTTATGAAGACTCGCTGAATGGTCCTGAAGAGTCTGAAGCACTGTTGCATTCGGTGGTCACTCTCTCTCCGCTGTTGTGTCCAACTTTCACAAAAGAAACTGGGCAAAACTGAAGACGAAACTTGCATTAGAAACCAGACCGCATGTATGCTAGGTAGAAGAACCTGTCGTAGTTCACGTCTAGAGTGTACGATCAGCAGCACTTTCGCCCCTGTGCACCGCGGGCATAAGACTGTGTTGGGCCCAGCAAGCATGATGGGGTCTCGGCCAGACGGAAGGCGGGAGGCGGGCGTACCAGGCCGCAGGCCGTCGGCCCACGTAAGGTCAGGTACTGTGGCTGGCCGGGGACTTTCTCCGTCGTCTGGCCCGCGCTAGGGTGCCTCCAAGGTGGGGAGTAGGGGGGGGGGCATAGTAGTGTGTGGTATCGGGGGAGAGGAAGTGGCAGCACGGGAGGAGCAGTGGCAGATGCGGAGGGGAAGTGGCTTTACGGGACAGGGAAGTAGCACGTATCCTCCTGAATAACTTTCTTTGTAATTAATGACCGGTAGTTGGCTTTCTATCTTGGCGAGTGGGGGTGGGGGGGGTTACACCTGCTTGTCTGGCAACACTGCCAACAGCAGGACTGGAGGAGTGGATCTCTCACACACACACACACACACACACACACACACACACACACACCTGACAACACTTGTCAACAGCAATACTGGTTGAAGTGCTGACGTTGTCCTCAAGAAACAAAAGGGGAAATAGACGTCCTTAGAGGCAGCAGCACCAAGAATCGCCTCTTCACATCCCTGAAGAAAATATCTGTCTTTTGGATGCCGTGACAGCAATCAAATGGTGAATGGTATTGACAACAGACTGACGGGCGATACCTATTCAAGAGCACCTCCGGTCTTTCCACGCACCATCACAGGCGTCCTGTGTCGAGTCTGCTGTGTTTGCCGTCCCCGGCGGACACCTAAAAAGCAACGTGGTATACGAAGGGAAGCGTTCCTGACGAAGAATTCCTCCGAATGACCTCGGGTGATTGAGTCACCAACCAGCCCGACCTCGTGTTCCTTGTCCTCTACGTCATCCACAGCCTGAATACGATTTTTTGTCGTTAATGACAACAAAGACTTATATATGTTTGAGAGGCTTTGCTCCTCTCTGCTCTGTTGCTAAAAAAAAAGGGGGGCCTACGAAAGTGGTAGAATGATTGACTTTTGCCGCAAGAGTGGCGAATCTATTGTGCACTCTCACCCATCCGTTGGCGGCGGCGCTAACGAGTGCACAGGAGGTTCAGGGACTGGGCCTCAATGATTAAGTGGCATTACAAGCCAGATAATAAGGGAACTGTTTACAAATATTGATGAACAATGGATGAATTACTTAACAAGTTACACACTAAGCGAATTGTTTACAAAGGCTTGAACAACAATGATTAGATTATATGAAAATTTAACTGACAGTTGAACTATTTACAGTAGGCAAAGTTGAGATGCCATTTAGATATCTGAAATTGAAGATGGATTTCTGTGACACGTTTCAACACCCACAGCGACAGTCTGTCCTAATAGTTACTCAGATACTCGAATATTTTTTTTATTTCGTGCCAGTTATACGTATATCCTTTGTTATACACGATGTGTTTCGCGTAAACTTCCCCTTCTTGTTGCTGTTCGCGTATTCCACTGTTGAGCTTGTTTGGCACTTCATTACTTACTGGTGTTTCACATTTAGGTGAATACCGTAACTTGTTGATGAAAGACATTTTATCCCGAGCTGTCGTCAGAGAACGTGGCCACCAGACGTGAGCCAGGCGGGGGACTTGACGGGACGTGACGTGACTGGACGGGTATAATAACAAAGGCAGGACAGTGAAGGCCAGCGTCCTAGGGCCCTTAACTCTCCCTCACCCTGAAGGAAGGTCGTGAGGACACACACACACGAGTCCCTGGTCTCTCTGGCGACCTCGGGTCTTGGTGAGGTAGGTCGGGTGCCCTCATTAGGTCCTGGTAATCTATCGATCCAGGCAATTCGCCTCTTCAGTGACCAGCCTGGGGGTTGGTCTGTGACCTCCAACTTGTTCAAGTTTAGAGTTGCTTTGTAAATAAACTTGTTCGAGGAGTTCAACAGGCAACTGGAGAAAAGTGATGGGAACCGGTCTCCAAGTGGATGACAAAAAGACGACTGTAAACTATTTAGGTTAAGCATTAGCTCCACCGCAGCCTACATGTTAAGAGAGATAGGTAGATCGTAAATTTATTTTTAAACGTTTGATGGTTTTACCAGCTCGGCCCAGGAGCGCGGTGGTGATACACACACACACACACACCCACAGTCGCGTGCACGTATCGTGAAGTGTTTCTTACCCCGTATGAAGGTCAGCTGCCACTGTCTAAAATCACAACTCTAGTTCCATCAGTACGATGGCTTCTAATGGTCGTATCGCCGGGCTCAAGGATCGTATCGTAGTACTTCGGGAATGCAAGGAAGCGTTCAGAGATCGCACCGTCGTACTCAGTGAACCTAACGTCTTGCACAAGGATCGTATTATGGTCGTGGTCATACTGCTAATGACCCCAGACGGTAGGATGCATTAAGACGCTGGGCAGGATTCAGTACCGGACCGTCTGCTTGAGGATCCTGTCCGGTGGTGCTGTATGGTCTTACACCTCCCCACGTGCAGGCGCTACGGCGCTTGCGCACTCCTTTGGCGAGCTGATCTCTTCAGTGCGACGTATCCTGTTACGTTACATTGATAGAAATTTATCATTCCTCACAAGCGGCGCATCGACGATTGGAAAACAATCAAAATGAAGCTTGGTACGGTCTCAGACTGTGAAGCTGATAAATCGTACATAATTTAATCTGTAAATTAAGGATTTTCTAGACATGTTCAGCAACTGCAGGGTGCCAGTATCATGTTCTTACGTACGTTACCAATCTCATCATACATCACCATTTTATGGTTACGTATTCGACAGCTACTGAAATACAGTGTTGTAATGCCGTTCAGATGGCGCGTGTCAGGCCTTCACAAGTAAGCTTATGACCTTCAGAAAAAGTTATCTCCACATTAGTACTTTTTTCCTCTTAATTCGTGGCGAACCGCTCCCTCCCATGGGTGAAAGTCACCAGCCTCAGGCAATAGTTTTTTTATTCTACTTTTTTTCTGTAGCACAAGTGAGGAACCCTTCGTCAGGCTGGTGACTGAACTCTGGCGTTTCCTTCGGCAGGTCAGAACACATCCTTACCGGTAGCACATCAGTCTGTTCCACTCTTGTACTACCCAGAGTGTACATCTGTACTATCCAGAGTACACATCTGTACTACCCAGTGTGCACGTATTTGCTACCCAGAGTGCACATCTGTGCTTCCTTGCGTGTACACACCTTGAGAAGTGTCCTAAAGCCGTACAAAACATATAGATATGATAACTTGGATGCTTATGTTAGTGGCTAAGTAGCAATGGAAGTGTGCAGATTAATTATATAAATGGCGTCAGGAGCAGGCTGTGTTATGACCATTTATCAGCATAATTTTTTCATTGCTAAGGGACGTCTGCTGTATTTGACATATTATTTGTCCTTGTACATTCGTGTGATACAGTCACTGTGGCAGGCTCATCCAGGCTGTGTTGCGGTAGTTATAAGACACTTCTGATGTGCTGTGGATGCACTTGGTCTGTGTCTTGGGGTATAATTGATGAGACACACGCAAATTTGGGATATACAGTTATTTACGAGCACTCAAGTAGTTGCTTCTGTATTTGGAAAACACACACGTCTACTCTGTCGTACACCTGCAGTAAACACACGACTGCCACACACCTGGAACACGTACCGACTTTGCCACACACCCGGAACGCACACTCTGACATTGCCATATACCTGGAACACATACCGACACTGTCACACACCTGCCACCCGGACATCCATAACCCCAGCCTGTGGGTACACACGGGCCCGTAATGTGCGGTGTTGGAGCAGCATCCACACGCCATGTACCAGGGTAGGTAAGTGGTCGGCTGGTAAACTGTTGTTGGCCGATAGTTTCTCCCAGAACCTGCTGCTCCCGGCCAGGTTCACAGGTGTCAAGATCCTGCAAGTTGATGTTTTCACCAGGACCCAGTCCGTCCGAGAGCCTCGGACTTTCAAACGTCTTTCTATTATAT
>JAYMFT010103103.1:0-13711 GCA_038088735.1 Panulirus argus
GTGTGTGTGTGTGTATGAGAGAGAAAGTGTGGACGCAGGAATGCACAATAAACATATCACTACATATGATCAACACATGTACAATGAAAAAAATATGATTGATGAAATAATGAAAAGACAGTATTGAAAAATCAGGATACAACTACCTGGGTGAGACCACGTCCAGGGCCGACCCCAGTGGAGGTGCTTCCCCTGGGGACCCCTAGTCAGTTGGCAGCTTTACTGCTGGTTCTGTCCATTGCTGGCCCACACGTCATGGCTCACGGCCTCCACAGCCAGTCAGCCTCGAAGGATTTAACCGGAAAATTCTTGGAGAACTCAGCCGCGTAGACCTGGCTGTTGGTGAGGGCTGAAGAACATCGCAGACGGCAGACTTATGTTCTTATCTGAGAAGAGAACTTTGTAGAACAGTTCTGTAAAGCGCTGGACTAGAATCCTCCTTTGTCTCAGAGGCAGTTTGTGTGTAGATTAAGATGAGGTTAGCAACAGGAACAGACGAAGAAAGTTTACTGATACTCGCACACCTTAGCTATCTTTTGCCCTCTTTTTCAACCCCTGCACCTTCCTCTTGACCTCCTGCCATTCTCTCCTATACATCCCCCAATCATTTGCGCTCCCGCCGAGTAAATTATGTCCAAAGGCCTCTCTTTCACATCTCACATGATCTTTACTTCTTCATCCCACCACTCACTCTAAAGACGGCTGTATCATCCACCTGTTGCCAGTGGTGGAGCTAAAACGGCTGTATCATCCACCTGTTGCCAGTGGTAGAGCTAAGACGGCTGTATCATCCACCTGCTGCCCGTACTGAGCCAAAAAATGCTCACGAGAGGTTCGCACTGAAATTGCCTTCACTTTACCAGAATATAACAGCCTGAGTAATGTCATCATGAGATCAGTCTTTCTCATGGCATTCGTAGAGAGTTATTTCCATCTTTTACCTCCCGCAACAGTCACATTAGGAGCCTGTATCTCGTGCTGTGGTGACTGCCCCGACGTCCCTCCCTCAGACATGCTGCCATGCAAACGCTCTTTCCCTAACATGCCAACTCTCTCTCTCTCTCTCTCTCTCTCTCTCTCTCTCTCCTCCCTGCCATGCTTTCATGCAGACTTACCGCCCGTCTCATCGCCTATTTCCCGTCACCAGTCGTCTCGAGACGTCATATCAGCTTCAGGTGTTGCTGCCTGAGACAAGCGCCGGACGCCACAGCAGCTGGGCTCCTCCCAAGATGGTTCTCAAGCCTCTACTGAGTGTCTTACAGTCGTCTAGTCTTATGATGTTGAGCCACTAAAGCTCTACACAATTCACCATTGAGCCTCTAGCTGGCGAAGCACCTTACGTTGAGTGCATCTCTCACAAGCTTCCCTGCAAGACATCAGTATGTGCACTCTTCTCACACTCAACTCTCTCGTCCAGGCTGCCGAGGTTCCCTTCTCTCATTACGAAGCCTCTGGTGTTACCTTCCGAGAATCTGTTACTCTACAGGCTCCCTTTGCATGTCTGCCACCCGCTAGGCTTCCTGTGTTAAGCCTATTACTCTCCAAGCTGCCTGTGTTATGTCCGTTATTCTAAGGCTCCCTGTGTTATGTCCGTCACCCACTAGGCTCCCCCTAAAGAGGAATGCCCCAATACTAGTCTTCCCCAGGGAGAAGGCTACCCCAGTGCTGGTCTCCTCTAGTTCCGGCCACCCCAAGGGAGGGCTTCCCAGAACTGGTCTGCCCCGGTGAGAGGGCTGTCCAGTGCTAACCTGCCCCAGCAGTGGTCTTCCCTAGCAATGGTCTGCTCCGGGGAGAGAGCTTCCCTAGAGCTGGTCTGCTCTGGGGAGAGGGGCGCCCCAGGGGAGTCCGCTGCAGGGGTGAGCTGCCTCACTAAGGTGGAGTGGTGAGGGTAGATTCCAAATTAGGTCGTATGTATTACAGGGAATTAGTCTGGCCTAATTACCCGTGAGAAGCGACCGTGTGGGACGGGAAGACCGGCTGCTGGGACGGTGGTGGCCTTGCTTGTGGTGAGAGGACGGGTGCTGAGCTGTGGCAAGGGTGCGTGTTTAATTGTGAGGATGGGTGAGAGTACAACTGTGGTACTGTTGTTGGTGCTGAGCTGCGGGATGAGGTGAGCTTAGCTTTAGGATGGGGCTGATGCTCAGCTATGTAAGGAAGCTGGTGCTCAGCCGTGGGAGGAAGTGAGCGTTTAGCTGTAGGACCAGATCAGTCATAACAATATGAGGACTCGTCTCTAGCACTGAACTGATTCTGATTACGTACCGTATCTTTACTCTATGTGTGTAAATACACACACACCCCAGCCTTTGCCAGTTGCCCAACTATCGACCAGCTCCGAACAAAGGATGAACCCTTGGGTTGAGTTTGAGCTGACTCTAACGCCCAGGATTTGAACCCATGCAGGCCCGACCCCGAGTGGGCCCTGTTGATTCAAGGACAGTAACGCTAACCACCACACCAAGGAGGCTTTGCATGGCGGAAAATTCTTGCTATACACACACACACACACACACACATATATATATATATATATATATATACACGATTTTGCACATTTTCTGTAGGCAAACAGGGAAATCAACAAAGGTCCAATGGAAAGCACTAAACATATTACCAGAATAATGAGAGGTGAGTTACAGGGAAAGGTTTGAGGCTTTACAATTTGCTAATCATCCCATCCAACCCAGCTGTTGGGTGCAGCACGTGGGGACCTACATTAACGACCCATTCCCCCGTGGTTGATGATGCAGACGACGCTGGGGACTTCCTGTAGCTGCCTGACCGGGTTTCTGACATTGATATGACCTCTGAATCACCGTGACGCACCCATGAGCAACTCTCTCTATATTTCAATTAGGGCCCGTTCTTGATGTGGACTTTTGTCCGTGACTGGAGCCTCAAAAAAAAAATGTACGATGAAACTGAAAGCTGAGAAGCTGATCTGAAGTATGTGTTTTGTTGAAATGCAAATTTCTCTGAAAGCGTTGCACCACTGCACAATGAGCATGGGTTTACCTGTGATGGACAGCAATTGTAACCCCATCCATCAACGGCGGGAATCACTTTCAAACAACTGCACAACATTTTCAAGAAAGACTTGTAACTGTGGGGCAACGATGGGGTGTGCGAGTGTGCGTTAGTGCGTGTCAATCAGCTGGCTGGTCTGCTCTGCAGCAGACAGGATGGGGTCCCGCTCCGCCTTCTGGCACTTCCCTGACCTCTCATGGTTACCCTGCGTTGATGAGGTATTGGGAGTCTACCTTCGCTCACATGAAGGAAACCTGAGGTAACTGCAGGAGGAACAGATGAACGGCCGTGGGATGAACGCACGGCTGAGGAACAGATGAACGGGTCGGAATCAAGAAATACCAGTGAAAGAGAATTTGTTATTTTTCCGCCAACAGAGAAAAATGAATTGCCGTGGAACTCAATATATGAGGCTGGTGGTCGTATGTGGCCGGCATGTTCGGAATGTGGAAGAGCTGCCACACTGGTACTCTGTGGTGTTCTGTAACCTTCTGTACCACGGCGTTAGGATATGATACAGTCTGGACGGAGGGGATGGACTACGTGGATTGCTGTATCACTGCCACTTGCCGCTACATGCTGTATCACTCAGCTAGAGAGATATTACTTCGTAAAATGATGTTGAACAATTCAAAACATTTTCGAATGTCGTCCTCAGGTGTGGCCGCCTGCTTACAGAGACGACATTGTCTATCGTCCGTTAGAAGGCTGTCTGGCATACAGACGAGTAAATCCTGTTGAGGACCTGCTTTGTGAAGACAAAGTAGACATTACACAGCGTGACTCAGAACGTATGGTGAGGGGTAAAGGAGAGCTGGAATGGGGAGGTATGGAGGACGCAGTGGGGAGGTGAAATGATGTAATTAGAAAGTGGAGGAACTGAAAGAAGGCGAGGAAAGAGTACAGGAGTGAGAGTAGCGATTACAAGGGCGGAAGAAGGAGGGTAAGAGCGACAGGAAGAGCACAGTGAGGGTGGAAGAGGAAGAGACAAGAATGCCTAGTGCAGCAGCAAGAGGGGAGGAGGAGAGACAACAGACGCAGGACTCCACAAGGGGGCTACTCTCACTGTGGTTGGTCTACAGTAAAACGCTTTTGCCTTCAGGTGACGAAAGAAAATATTCCCTGATTCCTCACTAAGCATCAGGTGAGATAACAACGTATATTCAGATAACTCAGCACTATAACTGTCCACATACCGTTCGTCTGTGAATGAGAATAGAAGGTATTCATAACTCAGCGTCTGGGAGCACAAGTAAAGTAACTCGGTCTCCTGGTTGTGTCGGAGGCGAGTTTCTCATTTCCCGACACGAGACCCGATATGGCCCGCCATCTCCACTCATTATCAACCTCGTCTGGAGAGGACGTTAAAGGGTAATGTCTAGTCTGGATAGTTTCCCTTGTCCCTCTTTTATACGAGTTACTTTTCCTCGTCGAAATGTTTGCTTCAGCTGGTCCTTGAGTACGTTTGCTTCAGCTGGTTCTTGGGCATAACGTTTGCCGTGGTTCTCACGCATAAGTTTTGTTCCAGTTGCGTCTTGTGCAAGATGATGCTTCGCTTGGGTCGCCATAAGTGCTCTAACAAGGTGACTTGTTGTTTTAGGTATGAATATTCATCCGCTGAAAATACGTTATAAGTGAGCGTCAAAACTGTTTCCCTAGAACACAGAAAACGCGATGAAAAAACTGCCAACAGAATAGTGAGGAGGCAGCAGGTACCACGAGTTATCCTGGCACACAGGGACAGGTGTTATGGTTCTTTGTGCCGGGTGAGAGCCACTTCTTTACGTCGGGGACAGCAACAGCAGCAGCACAGCCGGCCACCCATCACGACACAGCATCCCGGGGAACGTAGTGAAATATGGGCCGGTGCGAACGTAGAATTACACACGAAAACCTGCATCTATCTTGCATTCATTTTCATGTGAGGGAGAACTTTTTCTTGCCTTTGTCTGCTTTACCCTGTGATCAAGGAGTCCTCCACGTATTAACCATACCATCTTTCTAGCCAAACCTTCTCTTAATAATACCTTCACTTGCTTCTCACCTGGTGTGTGAGGAAGCCCCTGATACTTTTAATCCACATCAAAACATTTCCTCTCGGTCGGAGGTTTCTTTCGTACGTCGCTCCTTGTGCCATGCTGGGCCGGGGCTGCCACCTTGCACACAGGAGCCGGCGGTTATTGTGCCGGGCCCCAATTTGGCAACAGTAAGGCTTCCCAGTGTGGCCACTTGTGTGGGAGGCCGCCTGGTGACTGGAGGTGCTCACATCCCAGGCTTACGTATAAAGTATTTTTCTAATCTTTCCAGGTTTTGCGCTCTGACTCCTTCAGGATTGCGACTAATATCATTACTTACTGATATCAGCTTCTCATCCGACTGATATCGTTCCAATAAAAGAAAGTGTTATAACACATTAGTCCATCAAAATGAATAAAGATACCAAATATCATAATCTGAATATAACATGATATATAATCACGTGTATCATTTGTTCATTTACAAAGATAGCAACACAGGATAGCGACACAGGATGAGACGAACAACCTCTACCTGGGGTCAGACTTGTACCATGTGATCGTCAGGTACCACTGGTGTTGGTCCAAGGGCGTCAGGTACCATTAGTGTCAGATCATGGTCGTCTGGGTGCTCGAGTGAACGTGACACGTTGTGGGTGTGCGCGCGTGCGTCTAGTATTCCTCAAGACACAACGAATCTAGAAAAGTTCGATTCAACTTAACTCTTTGGGCCCGTGTGTCGTCGAAGTGCTGGTCACCAAGTCTGTTTGTAATGGGCGGGAAGCTGATGGCACCCGGAGGCCGCCTGCGCACAGCAGGAGGTCCTGGCACAGCAAGTGAGGGGCGTCTGCCCTGGACAACCCGAAGAGAAAGACAGAAGCTTCACGCTGGACCAGGAAGGAACTGGGACGCTAGAGACATCAGAGCTCTGGGCCAACTAACGTCAGATGGTCTTTAGGCCAGAGTTGGTTGCACGGATGTTATGAATGACCAGACTCTGGCCCACGAGAACCAGAAATAACAGACCATCGATGGCAGGAGCTCTGCTGGTGAGTGAGCGGATCACTAGGCCAGCTGGTGGTAAGTGGAACTTGGTGACGAGAACTCAACAGGTGACAGAGCATGATAATGACCAGTCCAGAGGGTGACAACTTGAAACGTTCGACAGGTGAACCATAGCAGAACTTAGGAAATGATCCAGGTGACGACGACTCGAAATGGTGGACAGGAGAGCGGCGTTAGACAGATTAGCTTGCCGTGACCAGAGGCCGTGTAAGCACCGGTGAGGTATGGCCGTCGTCAGTGGTCGATACCTACCAAGAGCTCAGGCTGGTCCAGGCCCTGGGCTAGTGAAACCTCAGAGACACAACCAGCCACGAGGATGAGAGAGACAGACAGACAGACGACAGAGAAAGGAAGAGAGCTAGTTCGTCCCCAGAGACAACACTGAAGTATACAATGGGTGACCAAGGCAGCGCAGGGCAGGCCACATTCCGTCCCCTGCAGGCTGTACCTCGACGTACAAACGGCTTATCCAACAGGATCTACGGCGGGATCCTTTTGTCTGCAACATTTCTGGTAGGACCTTCGACTTGGGCAGGAATCTCGACCCTGGAAAGACGCCCGACCCTGGCAGAAGCCTTGACCCAGTGACTGTACGTCTAAGAGAGTTATGTTGCAGTTACTGTGAAAGATTAACGGTACGGCAACCTAGAGATCATATCAAAGCAGATCGTGTGTGCTATGTTGGTACCCCCAGGGCACAGTCGCTCTTTAATTCTCATGAGAAAATTACGTCCCGAAGGAAACGTAATTGACAGTGAAAGGAAAATTTGCATATTTAAGGACACATAACACTTCTGGACGGAAAAATGCAAGTCTTTGCAGGAGTAACCGAAGAATTTCCATGGTTAAGGAAATATGCAGCGTTAGGGAAACAGAAAGTGTCAGGGAAATAGTGAAACACAATGAAGGCGATGAAAGCGTTTCCGTCCAGTTGACTAAGAATGTATCAGAGTCACAGAGCAGGTGCAACCAACGAACGCATGCGCAAGAGAGCCTCGTCCTCGCTCACACCGAAGCCACAGGCGGATTCAAAGCCAGCCCAGGCGGAGCAAACCCATCCTCGGGTTGAGGAAATCCGCGCGGATGGACGCCACCCGCTCAAACGACCTCAAGAAAGCCGTCCCCGGGCTGATCGACTCCTCAGGCCTCATAAAGAGCGAGCCAGCGCCTCATAACGTGGCTGGGAATTTATCCCTTGTCTCATGCCTGCCTCATTGTTATTCCACTCCAGAGCTCAATCTTACAAATGGAAGAGAGAAAGATATTTGGACAATTACTTTCCCACGCGTGACATTTTCATGCCCCAGAGGTTGCAGTGAGGCCGGAATTAGTATGATTTCCTCTTTTACTCGGCCCTTCCGTCGCCTCCAGGGCAAACCACCATTATGTGTCGGTTTTAAGGACTAGATGTTCAGCTCGGACATGTGCAAAAATGGATGTGAAAGGTGGCATTCACGGGATGAAAGACGAGTCCCGGGTGATGAGAGGGTAGAGCAGGAACGGGAGTGACCCAGGGGAGTGTACTGTAGTAGCCAGAGGTATTTATGTCTGTAGAATGTGTGTGTGTGTGTGTGTGTATTTACCCACCAGCACTGTAAGGGGAGGAAAGTTAACACCGGTGGGATCCCCATCTCTTAAACATTCTCAACTGTCACACAACCTGCTGACCTTCTACATTTTGTCCACATTCACAGTTCCAAGGCTTAGCTTAACCTGCTGACCCTGACCTCTGCTTCTGCAGCAGCGACACATTACATCATCCCTCCTAACGACTTCCTTGTTTGGGATTTTGCCTCTATAACAGACAGCCCTTCGATGTTGTTACAACCGATTACCTAACAACCTGTGACCGCGTAACAAGCGTCGACCTAACTAACTACCTTTGACAAAAAGACCGCCGCTGCCCTCTGCATAGCTCCAGGTCTATTCGCAGCCCGAGGCTTACCTGTGGTCCCAGCCCTACCTGTGGCCCTATCTGTACCCGGATATCAAAGATGAGAGAAAGAAAATGGAATGTCATGGCCGGAAGCCGATACACCAGAGCGCGGGAAACACATTATTTTTAATGATACTTTTGTGAGAGTGAGTTGTGCTTTGATGTTGGATTTATCCTCAGTGCAGAGTGCAACCGAGGGGTGTTTACCCTCAGGGCGTGTTTGTGTCAGGTCTCACAACTCTGCCGCCCTCTCCGACCTTGTCAATCCAGAAAGACCTCACACAATCCCCTCCCCCCCACCTCCACCCCTCCCCTCAGGCTCGATCTGCTGGATCGCCTGTTCTGCCAGCGTCATGAGGGCAGACGCCGCCCCTGGGCGCTGTACATCAAGGACGGCCATAACAGCGACGCCTGGGGTCAGGCTGTAGTCAGCACTTCCCGTCCACACTGTCAGCACCAGCAAGATCGCGGGTGAACAACATGGTACAGATCTCACCCAGGGAACAGGAGGAAACTCACGTTTGAAGAAAATACGCAGAGGCACCGGCGTTATCTCCCAGGATCCAGTGTCAGCATAATGAAGGAAAGATGGCCAGTGACCACCGAAGCCTGAACTGCGGCAGGGGTCACAACCAATGTGGGGCCTGACCTGGGCTTTAGGACTCTCATCTGCCAAGATCCTTTGGGCGCTCAACCTCAAGCTCCATCCAGCGCCTTCGTCAGGCGTTGAGGATAACTGGAAGACCACATCCACTCTCACATGCCATGTGGTTCCCAGATAAGAGATTAGACGGACAGACAGACAGACAGAAGAAACGGACACACAAGAGCAGGTATAAAGACATACGTAGAGCCACACGACCTATCTATCTTCATCATAAGAGAGGGTAACGAGTCCCCCTAATGTTAGCACTTCGACGGCCTCCAGGCTCGCCACACCCGAGGCTGTTACCACTGTGACAACCTCCAGGTTCGTTACGTGACAGCCAATGTCACCTCCGTTGTCTGTTGATTTACCATTTACCTCTTAACGAAGCCATGTTTTCCTGTCTATTCATCTTTATGAAATTAAATCAAATATTGTTCATTTTTTTCTATATTTTGTTCAGTCTGGTATATATGTGTGTGTGTGTGTGTGTGTGACGCCAGACTCATCTGAAGTTTTCTGTTTGGTTGTCGCTCGAAATGATGAAGTGCGTATCAACAGAAATGTCGTCATCGTTTTTAAAGGAACCGTCTCTTATCACGTGGCCAGATGTCGTCAGGAGGCTCTGTAGCATCACTGATATGACAGCAAAACACAACCGTCATTCACTGCTGTCAACACTGAAATATAAAACGGCAATATTGATTTGCATACTTGATTCAAAACGAAGGTTTTCTTTCGCTGTTCCACGTGAGGCAGAAACAGAATACTCGCGTAAGAAACGCTCTAGTATCCCTCATACCTCGACTAGGAATTGATGATTGTCTGTTTATATATATATATATATGTGTGTGTGTGTGTGTTTATACATACAGACAGACATATAAGGTGTGTGTAGGGAGTCTGTGCAGCAGGTCTCAGCGGACACTGTTGACGCGTCTGCCCTGTGCCAACCCAGCATCACCAGGAGTGGGTCAAGGTGACGCACTCGAGGAGTATGAATGAAAAATTTGTTGCATGATACTTCCGGAAGCCATATTTACACTGACAGTTTTCTCTCCGTCCAAAGACAGAAGACAAAGGGCGTATCCATCAGTCACTGCCAAGGTTTACTCCTAACCTTAAAAGATTTTACAGCGGCGCGTGTGGCAACCCGGGAAGTCTCGGGAGAAAAATAGACGAATTTCGCTCCGGGTTTTTTCCTGAATGTCTCCATCTCGTGCAACCCGCTCACGAGTCAGGATGAAGCCGTAAGACGCGCTGCCCTTTGCTCTCGCTCACCCACCAAGAATCACCACGAACACTAGAACTTTACGGCCGTTTGTTGCCGCCATCACAGAGAAAATTGCGCTTGCGGAGGAAGAAATTTAGTTTCCCGAGAATGTCGTGCTTGAACCAGTTTCATGTACGCTGGACGTGTTTGCCGGTCTTGCAGGGGGCGAGGGGTCCGTCCGGGTCCCCTGGCCGTCACTGCGGCCTCTCCTGACTACCCCTTCGAGATAAACACCTCCCCTCCCCCCTCTCTTTGCCCTGACCACCGACGGTTTCTGGCGCCTTATCTTACTACTCACTCTCCTACGCCTCCTGTAGACCACTCTTTCGTACCCTCCTCATGGTTCCTCACATTTCCTTCTCCCCTCACCGCCACGCTACAGGTCCCCTCACAACCCTCATATCACTTCACCGTTAAGACCTGCCCAGGAAGTAATGCTTTGGTGGTGTGCATTAGGCAGCCGGGCCGGAGAAGAGGCCTGGCCACCACGCTCCATCACTCATCTCATAGACTCCAGCTGATGGAGCCGTGGCCGGGCAGCTGGGGGCCTCGCCGGACGTGAGAGAGAGGAGAGAGAGAGAGAGAGAGAGAGAGAGAGAAGAGGGAGGGGAGGGAGAGAGAGATCGATGCTGAAATATATCTGGACAAAGTTCTTGAGAACTTTGCTAAGCTTGAAGGATAAATTTCCTGAGTAAGGTGCAATACATGTGGGTTCGAGGGCGGGGCTCCACCCTGCCAGAGCCATGGAAGGTCCGTTTGTTTATGTCATGAGTTTGAACCGTGAGAGGGTTGTGTTGTGTTGCTCTGGTGGCAACCTTAAAAGCTCTAACTATACACGAGTATATATATATATATATATATATATATATATATATATATATATATATATATATATATATAGGCTGATGAGGACTGTTAGTTTAGAATAACTGTGCTAGCGTAGCAAGTGGAGGTGACAGTCCAGCATGTAAGTTACAGTGGATCAGATGCGCTTCTCAGTGTTGTGCTTTTGCAGTTGTGTGGACTTGTCCAGGACGGACACGCGCGGCTCGTCAGTGTAACTGACGAGATTGAGTCAGTACTAACTTCTCAGACTAGCAGGACCTGTCAGGAGGCAGGTTCTCTGCCGCTGTGATGCAGCCGGTCGCGTGGGCATTGCTCCTGCACGTCATGGATGTCGGATGATGTACCGCATTTGGCTGCCACCCACCGCCAAGCTTCACCTCAGGCAACACAATATAATTGGATGAATGTCTTAACTGATCAGGTCGTGGCTCACCAAAAGCACTACACCTCCAGCGCTGGTTTTTGGAGAGACCGTCTTGCTGACCCTATTTTCTCTACCGCCATCTTGAAGAAATTCCACCGAATCAAAAAGAATAAACGTCAACTCAGAAGATCCGAACACTAATAAGATGTCTCACGTGCAAGTGTCGCGACCCGTCAACACGCTGAAGAGGCAGGGACCACGTGACGAGCGGCTCCTTGTGGGTTGGCACGGGCAATGACGGTCTCTGCTGACCTGAGGCTGAGCACACAACACCTTCGAAACACAAGCGAAAACATTTAGCATCTGCAGTGAACAGAAAATTAGCCTCTTGACCATCTTATCTTCATATTCAAACATACAGAAGATTTGCACATCCAATGAACTGGAGGGAGTCAAAAATTGTTTACCCGAGCGTATAAATTAGATATGTTAATGAAATCTGTTGAAGTGTGGGAAAATAAAAAAAAAGTAGCGACTGACCTCAGGTCCTTTGCCAGGTAGAGGGACGGGTCGCTTTACCGTTCTGGTCAACCTTTCCAGGTTTTTCAGATCAACTCTTCCTTGTTTTCTCAGCTGTGGTGTGGGCTGCTTTTGTATATGTTCTCTTGTTCGTAGTGACTCTGTATCTTTGAATGGAAATGGCCTGAAATACAGTCGAAAGCTTGAGGCTTCTGTGTTTATTTTTCTTGCGAGTTTACTTACATATGAATATATACACACTACCCCCAGCGGTATCACCGTTAACAAGGTAACTGTGTGCCTATTTTAGCATAAAGAAAAGTTTACAGAGGAACTTGTTCAATATCTGTGACAGAGGACGTTTACGAAGAAACTACACGATCCTCTGTCTCCATGTGTCGTGGATCAGGACACAAGAGCGTCGTGAGGGGGACCTGGAGTAAATAAAGTAATAAGAAGAAGGGTTTGAAGGAGAGCTTCTGGAAACTTTCCATCTAATAAGAGAAAACGTTTGTTAGTCAAAGAGGAATCAGTTCCAAGTCGAAACTCGAACAGAAATGTCAAGGAAAGATTTGCCAGTCGGCGAGACGTACGGTTGTTCTCCCTCGTGAGCGTCTCTGGGACGCTCACACCGACTTAAGGTGACGATGGCGTTGAATATTTCATGGGATGAAAGGCTAAATTTGCCACCTGCGGCGGGCTGAAGGGAGCCGGGCTTGGTGGGTGGGAGTTATGGAGATGAAGGGACGTCTTCAGAAGTCCTGGTGAGGTACTACTGCCAGAGTGCCACGGGAGGGCAGACTGGCAGCTACGCAGAACTTCAGGTTCTCCAGCGTTTCCTCAGAATCGTTAATATAACTTAGCGTCCCAACACGTGCTCCGAACACGTGGTCTGAAGCATAACTTTAAACATATCATAGGATGCCAAAAGGTGACGGCCAGTAGTGTGCTTCTTTCATTTATGGAAACATGAAAGCAAATAAGATCTTCAGGAAGAAAACTGAATCCAGATCCATTCCATTTTCAGACGATGAAGATCCTCTCTAATCACTCGGGTTCCTTGATACGATATGGGTAGGATTCAACATCCCCGTCTGTCTCTCCATCCCTGAGCATCATCCGGCTCCGTCCAAGTCCCATTTCAGTCTTCATCGGCTCCCGCCATCTCGAATGGTCAGGGTTAACATTACAGAGGCTGACTCCAGGGGCAGGAAGGTCTCCACCTCCACTCCTATGTTTCTACAGTTATAAAAGACTGTACTTTCCTCAGTGAAACACACACAGACACAGACTAACAGACTGACAGATAGACTGAAACTGACTGACTGACTGGCAGATAGACTGACTGACTGACTGACTAACAGACAGAAAACGCAGAGATAAACGGAGAAAAAACATCTTCCTAGATGTCTGAAACGAAGGGACAGGAACAGAGGCGTGAGGCGAGGTGATGGGGCAGCAAAGGGAGAGGACGTCCCCGTGAGCGAGTAAGCCGCCTAGTGATGACGCTCTCTGAAGGAGTTGTGGTAAAGTCCTGCTGGTGAGGCGGGAGGTGTCCGTGGACGGACGGATGCTGGTCTTGCCCCGAGACGCCAGGTGAGGGGGACTGCTGATAGTGACGCCGGTCATTTTGGAAGTCGTAAAAAGAAAATGGTAAGTGGGAGGTAATCCACAAGAGGGAGACAGCCATGGCTGAGACTGACGACTCCCATGAGCCTTATTACTCGTCTTGATCCTTCGCTCGATTGCCTCCCGCCCGACCACGAATCCCGCTCTTGCGACAAGAAAAAGTTGAAGTCATCAACTACCACCACAGTGGAGGGTTGACGTCATCAACCAGTGGTGGAAGTCCCAACAATTTGACTTCTTCCCTCCCCTGCAACGCCCCCCTCCCCCTCCCCCTCCTCCCCTATGATGAGTAGCCCGATTAATCCTAACTCTGTTTCCTGGAAAATTTTGATTGTTTATTGACACGCATGTACAAACAAATTGGATCATATATATATATATATATATATAT